>CAUYQU010070931.1:0-42703 GCA_963574635.1 Cheracebus regulus | reverse complement strand
TTATTAAGGATTTACAAATTGATAGCCATATCTTTGATTTTTAAATTTATAGCACTGTAACTTTAAAAAATGGATAATATTTTGAGTCTACTATTATAGTAAATGTAAGGCCTGATATTGAACTATACGGGCATTTGACATCCATTTTCCTGGAGCTCCACAGAGTAGTGACTCCACCATGTGGGGTGCCACTGAGTTTAACTCCTGCCCCAAGGTTAGTTTGTCCGCCTCCTTGACTAACAGGGCTGTGGCTGCCACCGACCTCAGACAACCTGGCCACCCAGAGGCTACCGGATCAAGTCTTTTTGAAAGGTAGGAACTGGCCGGGACCATGGTCCCAATGTCTGGGTGAGCACCCCCTTAGCGACTCCCTGTTTTTCATGCACAAACAACCAGAAAAGTTTAGAGATATCTGGCAAGGCCAAGGCTGGGGCTGTAGTCAGGGCAGTCTCGAGCATGTCAAAAGCCCATTGCTCTATCTCTGTCCAAGTCAAGGGCTGATTTCCTCCAGTGCAGGCATACAGGGGCTTGGCTATCTCAGCGAATCCCAAAATCCATAGCCTGCAGTACCCTACCACCCCAAGGAATTCTCGAACTTGGCTTTTTGTGGTGGGGGTGGGTATTTGCAGCACCGCTTGGACTCGGCTGGGTGCCAGTGCTCGGTTGCCGCCTCTCTATGATATAGAGCAGATAAGTAACTTTTGGTTGGCAGAGTTGGGCCTTTTTAGCTGAAAGCCAGTAACCCAAAGTCTGTAGGGTCTTTAAAAATGACTGGGTAGTCTCTTTACAGGCCTCCTAGGTTTTTGTAGCCAATAGTAAGTCATCCACGTATTGGAGTAGGGTACACTCGGGGAACTCAGCTCGGAAGGTGGCAAAATCTTGGCTAAGTGCCTCATCAAACAGAGTAGGAGAGATTTTGAACCCCTGAGGCAGTCTTGTCCAAGTGAGTTGCCCTGAAACCCCAGTATCAGGATCAGTCCATTCAAAAGCAAATATGGGCTGGCTAACAGGGACCAGTGGGATGCAAAAGAATGCATCTTTGAGATCCAAGACAGTGTAATGGTGGTGTTCTGGGCCCAAGAGACTTAGGAGGGTGTATGGATTTGGAACCGTAGGGTGTACAGTTTCCACTCATTTGTTTACCTCCCTTAAGTCCTGTACAGGCCAATAGTCCTTTGTGCCTGGTTTTAAGACGGGGAGCAAGGGGGTATTCCAGGGGGACTTACAGGTAGTAGGGATCCCTCCTTTTAGGAGTCTGGTTATATGTGGAGCAATTCCCCGTCTGGCTTCCTGGCTCATGGGATATTGTCGTACCTGGACTGGAGTTGCCGTTGCCAACAGCTGGACCACGACTGGGGTACGGTGACTTGCCAAGCCTGGGGAATTTGTCTCAGCCCATACTCCGGGTACATTCCTTTGGATTGGCGGAGGAGGTCTGATGTTGGTGGTTGATCTGCCTCTGAGGATAAAGCTTCCTGCAAGAGATACTCGTCTGGCAGAGCACAGGTGATGAGGATTTGCTGAGGTGGCCCTGATGCCAAGGAAGGAGGAATTGAGAGGCAAGCCTGACTCTCGCTGAAAGAAATATTTGCTTGAAGTTTGTGGAGTAAGTCCCGTCCAAGCAGTGGGTACAGACAATCTGGAATGACTAAGAAGGAGTGGGCGGCGATGCCGTTCCCCAGATCATCGAATCGGTTGGTGGTCCAAGGGCTTGTCGTGGTTTTTCCTGTGGCCCCCTGGATAATTGTTTTTTTTTTTACTGGATAGTGGTCCTAGAGGCTGAGTAAGGACTGAGTAGAAATGAGTTTAAAATGAGGAAACTGAGGCCAGTATAAGAAAAATTAAATTCCGGTTTATTCAGCTCCCGGGCGAGGTTCTACGGTCTGGGGGAAAAGGGCCAGAGAAGTCGCGCTGACTTCCTGGGTCACAGGGCTTTTATAGCTTTAGGGAAGGAGGAGTGGCTGGGTGCTCTAATTGGTTGTGGGGGAGCGGGATGGAGACGGGGCAGGCTGTTATTGGTGGGTAGATTGTTGGGTGGGTTTTTCCTAACAGAAGTTCCGGCTAGGGTTACATCAGCCGGATCCTTCTGGGGGAACATGTGCTCAGAGGTAGGTGCCATGTGCAGGGCCAGGTGC
This sequence comes from Cheracebus regulus, assembly GCA_963574635.1. NCBI lineage: Eukaryota > Metazoa > Chordata > Mammalia > Primates > Pitheciidae > Cheracebus > Cheracebus regulus. The sequence continues at coordinate 40,568 of CAUYQU010070931.1, read as the reverse complement.
GTGCAGAGGTGGGTGCTGAGTGCAGAGGTGGGTGTGTCCAGCCTCCTGGCAGGGCAACCGGCCTTACAGTAAATAGGTAGTTTTACCCTTCTAAAAAGTGGGGGGCATAAACAGTGTCCCACTTGTCTTAGAGTGACCCTCTTGCTTTATCAGTTGGACATTGGGTTGGGGTGCTAGCCTCCAATATTTCTGACGTTTCCTGTCTAGAGTTGAACTTCTGCTCTAAGAGCAAGCTGAAGTGAGGATGATTAGAGCTTCAGTATTCAGGGCCAGCTGTACCTAGAATATAGCCTCCACCCTGTAAGTGGGGCTGGGTGGTTGAAGGAATTTCTCAACCACTCAGTTGCTTTCACCTGGAATTTAACTTTTGCAACATGGAACATGGGCGATGAGAAATGCTAGCAGCTTGCCCCTCCTGGAGAGACACTATGGCCCTTGACTGGAAGCTGGGCCAAGAGTGAGCCTCATCTTCTCATTCACATCCACCAGGAGTGATTTTGTCATGTTGAGTAGGTAGGAGGGTGCAAAGAGGTGAGTAGCTCACTGTTCAAATGCCATAGACTCTTACTGAGATTTAGGAGATTGCCTCAAATTAGTGTTTCTTCATTAACTGTTTGCCCATCGAAACATTTGAGAGACTTTATTTTTTTAATTTTTGTATATATTTTTATTTTTATTCTTTTTAGAGACAGGGTCTCACTGTGTTGCCCAAGATTGTCTAAAACTCCTGGCCTCAAGCAATCTTTTTGCCTTGGCTTTGCAAAGCAGTGAGATTACAGGTGTGAGCCACATTGCCTGGCCTATTTTTAAATTTTTTAAAATAATTTTTATCAATTATGGTTGGTTTGCTGGAGATTAGACTTGTGAAGCTCCTCACACTGCAATTCCTGTCCTGTAGTCTCCTATATTCTTGAATGATTACTTGAGGTAGATGCTCTTTCTCTTATAATTTAACATTGCCACACTTTTTTTCTAATCTTGGAAGTTGCAGCGTATTATGCAGCCAACCTAGACTTTTATTACTTTCTCTTTTGTATATGACTTTTTTCTTTACATTGATGTTTATGAATTTCTTTCCTTTTCCTTGAAATTTATTAACGTTGCCAATGAGTATGTTAAGAGTAATTCTTCTATAGTATTTATATGTATCAATATATGACTCTTTCTTTCAAAAAATTCTGTGTTCTTATTGATCTATATGCAAATATAGACAATTATTTTACTTTATCCAGCCTTTCATTGAGTGAGTACTACATATATGCTTGTCACTATTCAGGTAATTTCCTAGAGTGGTAAGTGCTGTGATCACAGGCTAATAGAATGAAGTAAAAATATTAGTTTAGAATGTGCAAATAATAGATTCGATTATGAAGAGACTGCATTTTCGTGGATGGATAAAGGATAAGTAGCAAGTCATTCATACCACAAGCAAAGCCATGTTCTAATTCAAGATGAGTGTGGCACAGGATCAGATCTGGGAGATGGCAGTATTTTAAGGACAGAAGGAAGGCTGGTATGGCTAGGACATACTGATTTGGAGAAAAAGAGGTACAAGGAGATGTCAGAAGGGTGGCCTGAGGTAAGTATTCAGGAAGGTATGGCAAACTATAGCCCATAGGCCAAATCTGGCCTGCCACCTGATGTTGTATGGCTGGCTGTCAAATAAGAATAGTTTTTATATTTTTAAAAGATGGAGAAAATAAAAAGAAGAATAATATTTTGTGAAATGTAAAAATTTTATAAAATTCAAATTTCATTGTTCATCAGTAAAACTGTGTTGGAAGACAGCCATGTCTCTTTGTTGGCACATCATTTATGCCTGCTTTTTTGCTACAGTGATACAACCATAGGCCTACAATGTCTCTATTTAGTGTTTGGTTTTTTCCAGAAAAAAAAAAAAAAGTCTGCTGACTCTTGATGTAGGGCATTCTCAGGTCACTAGGGAGAATGGACTTAATTTTAAATTAAATGGAAAGTTTTTAGAGGATGTAAAGTAGGAAAATAGTGATCTGATTTGCTGATGTGCAATGTGGATTGCAGTTGAATGAGCTGGAGGAAATAGACGCTGGGAGGATAAATAGGGTGAAATGCAGTAAAGCAGTAATTGTAAATGAGGTATATTGTGATGTATAAGAGGGCTGTGGAAGAGGGGCTGGGTGGACACGGGCAGAGATTTGAGATGTGTTAGAAATAGAAACCATAGAACGTAAGATGGATTAAACACAGGTGGATGAAGGAATAGGAGGAATCGTGGATGAACCTTGGTTTGGTTTGAGTAGTGGGTAGGGAGAAATAAAAGTTTTAATTTGGATGTAGTGTACAAAGACCATGAGATGGAAATTTGAAGTAGGCAGTTGGTTGTATGAGTTTATCTTATGGGGAATGAGTTAGCTTGAGATATGAATATTTGAGTTGTCAGCACAGAAATGGTATTTATGGGAATGGATGAGCTCATCTGGGAAGAGAAGGGAACAAGGAAGAGAAGGCTCAGGATCTACTTTTGATTAAGCCAAACTGGGAAATAGGCAAATTCCTGTCACTATCTCAAACAGCAAATGTAGAAAATTAATTCATTCCTTTCAGTTATTTAAATTCATCAGACTGCTTCAATTTTGTAAGCTTTTAGTATATCATGACAGTAGATTTAAAGGTGATAGTACATATTAAATTCTAATAGATAATAGGCCACTGTAAAGAGGAACTTGTCAGCTACAATTTTCATCTATATACAGGTCAGTGGTTTTTTAAAGAAGCAAAAATCAAGACAAGTATTTCCTGATGGTGTTGTTAAAATGAGTTTATAATTATTTAAGTTTAATTTGCTGGCTTTTATTTACTTTGCATTCTTCAGTGCATTTTAAGACATATTTTTTTTTCTGTCTCATCTTCTGGCTGCTCTAGCTAAAGACTAAGGAGTGGAGGGAGTTAGAGAGAGCTTAATGTACCTGGGAAATGAGCGATAAATAGCCTCCCTCGGAGAAGGGGACATGGTGCCTTTAGGGGAATGCCATTTCAGTTTAAATATGAAGGCTTGGAGAAAGTCAAATAAAAGATTGTACAGATAGAGGAGTTTGCTGACTCAGACATGCAGTACCTGAGGGCACAGTAAAAGAAGAAAAGGGTTCAGGGAATAAGTCAGATAAAAGGATGGAGACAACAAACTGAGAATTAAAGTCCTAGTGAAAATGAATGTCCAGGGAACCTGAGGTTTCTGACTTTGCCAGAGATGAACAGCAAAGCCAGCATTCATTCTGATTAGTCAGGCCAACAAAGGGGTGAGGCCATATTCCTATTAATTAACTTGTCTGCAAGGGTCTGTCTGTGATGGGCTGTCTGGAAGGTACCGCTCCTTCCTTTAATCTTAAAGGTATAGGAGTAGTAATGCTATTTTTAAAGCACAAATTAAGGGGAGTTTTTTTGTTTTTTACAAGAATTGGGTAGATGTGATCATATCAGTGAGGGTCATTTTTTGCCTGTTGTATTCTCTTAATTAAAAAAATATGTATTTTGGCATAGGTCTCATGCTGCTTATTCCTCATTTTTGAAATGGGACAGGGATGTAAGCTGCGGCACTCAGCAATTTAAATTTATAAATCTGGAGTAAACACAGTTTTAAATGAATCTTCCATAATTATTGGTGTTTCCTCCTTCGGGAAAAAAAAATCAGTGGGTGAACCCCCATGTAGCAGATTCTCCTTATCATACTTATTTCTGCCCCTCTGACTTTGAATCGTGACTATCTGAGTGATTACTTCTTCCATTACCCGTTTACCCGAGCTCCTCCAGGTGTTTCTCCAAGTCAGAGGAGGCAATGTGAAAAGTAGAGATAGCTTGTGTAGTATTTCTGCTTTAGCCCTGCTCTTCTGCTATTCTGCAGCAGGAACTGGACTTTTTCAAAGATGTCCTCTGCTTCTCCCATGATCCACCAATTCTATCAGAATCATTATTCCAAGTTGAAAACATTCCTTGACTAGCTTTTCAGACTTCTGATGAAATCTGTCACTTAAGTGAGATCTGAGCAAGTATTTGGTGGAAAAAAAAAAGCTAGAAATGCCTCTTCTACTCCATATCTATAGTAGCTGATAATTTTACTAACATCCTCATCATCTAGTCAAAAGCCCACCAAATTTGAAAAGAAAAATCTTTTAGTAGTTTTTAAGTTGGTGACATGAATCTTTCCTCATTCCAGTGTTTTTGACAATTTTTGTTGTATTTGATGGGTTCCAGATTAGTATGTAGACCAAAAATATCATCTGCCAGAGATTCTAAGATTAGAGACATAGTACAAAGTAATGGTCAAGGAAAAAGATTCTAGAGAGACTGACTGGGTTTCAGTCATAACTGCAACCCTTTAACTGCAGTCTCATAAACCAACTTATATAGTCTCTCTTTGCCTCAGATTCTTATATATATAAAGCATAATGAGAGTATCTGCATTATTGTTGTTGAGATTAAATATACATGCATGCATACACAGACACACACACGCACACACACATATAAAATTTAGACCAGCACCTAGCATACAAGAAGCACCATATCATTGTTAAATGTTACATTATTATTGCTATTGCTATTACTATTATACTTTAAAATTAATTCTATAGTGGTACCTCCTAATTTTAACTTTCTATTTCAGTTATTTATTTCAGTTTCTCTAACTGATCTGTAACTTTCCCTTCAGGAAGAAAGAACCATATCTTATTTTTCTTTCTAATTTCCACAGTGCTTGCTATAATGTATTTAATATTGTTGGCAATTCACAAATGTTTGTTGTATTAAAATGATTTGAAAGTCTCTGACAATTTAAATTATTGAAAATCTGATCATACATATTTTAAAAGGCCCTTCTTAATCAGCAACAACTAGTAACTTTGTTCTCTAAGCCTTTTAAAACTAGTGACATGGGAAATAATATACAGGAACAATAAAACTGAAAATCAGTAGTGTTTTATTTTCCTTTTGACTAAGTATAAAATGTACATCACAGGTGTAAACTTTAAAGACTATCTACAATTATTTGCTAAATTTTTTTATAAAAGGAAAACATTTTTGGTTTTGAGTATTTTTCTGTCTTAATGAAAGTGGTTTTACAGAGATTTGTCAGGAAATCATCAGATTAGTGAAAATGAGTTAATTATATCTTTTTAGTTCTAAAAGCATTAGCTTTCAGCCAATTTTAGATTAGCTGTCTTCCTGGCCTCAAAATATTGAGTAACTGTCCCAGTAAACAGATATTTCAAAAAGTGGAACTTTATTAAACAATTGGCCTTCATTTTGCTTACCATGCATAGAATTTAGTACAACTTAGTTTATGCCTGAATAGTATAAGACTTAACAGATACTATGCCAATGTCTGAGTGTGATGTGTAAATTTTTTTTTTTTTTTTTGAGATGGAGTCTTGCTCTGTTGCTCAGACTGGAGTGCAGTAGCACAATCTCAGCTCACTGGAGTGCAGTGGCATGATCTTGGTTCACTGTATCCTCTGCCTGCCAGGTTCAAGTGATTCTTCTGCCCTAGCCTCCTAAGTAACTGGAATTACAGGCACGCACTACCATGCCCAGCTAATTTTTGTATTTTTAGTAGAGATGGGGTTTCACCATGTTGGTCTGGAACTCCTGACCTCATGTGACCTGCCTGCCTCAGCCTCCCTAAGTGCTGAGATTACAGGTGTGAACCACTGCACCTGACTCTGTGTTAATTTTTATCTGTCTGTAATTTTTTATTGTAAGAGGACATTTATTTGTGTTTTGTTGCAGGTTGAATTATGTCCTCCAAAGATTTTTATGTTGAAGTCCTAACCCCTGCTACCTCAGAGCATGACCTTGTTTGGTAGTGAGTTCTTTGTAGATCTGATTAGTTAAGATGAGGTCATACTAAAGGGGATTCCAACATGTCTAGTGTCCTTATCAAAGTGAGAAATTTGGGCAATGGACAAACACACACACACACAGAGGAAGAATGCCATGTGAAGATTGCAGTTATATTGCCATAAACCAAGGAATTACTACAAGTTAGGAGAGACTTTTGGAACAGATCCTTTCTAGTGACTTCAGAGGGAGGATGGCCCTACCAGTGCATTGACTTCAAACCTCAAGCTCCAGAATCGTGAGGCAATAAGTTTATATTTTCAGGCACTCTGTGTGTGTGGTACTTTGTTACAGCAGCCCTAGCAAACAAATGCACCTGTTGTGTAACTATGCAATTAGCTATAAGTTTCTTTCTTTCTTTCTTTCCTTTTTTTTGGGGGGGTGGGGGGAGGGGACAGAGTCTCTCTGTGTCACCCAGGCTGGAGTGCAGTGGCACGATCTAGGCTCACTGCAACCTCTGCCTCCCACGTTCAAGCAATTCTCCTGCCTCAGCCTCCCGAGCAGCTGGGATTACAGGCACATGCCACCATGACTGGCTAATTTTTTTGTATTTTTAGTAGAGACAGGGTTTCACCATGTTAGCCAGGATGGTCTTGATCTCCTGTCCTCATGATCCACCCACCTCGGCCTCCCAGAGTGCTGGGATTACAGGCATGAGCCACTGTGCCCGGCCAGCTATATGCTTCTTAATGTGCTTTCATGTTTTATAGGCAGACAATCACTGCTATCTGGATTCTGAAAGACTCACAGCTGGTTTGTTTGTTTGTCAAATACATCCAATACTCTCTGAGCTGTAGGTCTAGTAGCGTAAGTTTTCTTAATCAACCTCTTGGCCAAAGCCCCAGCTGGTCCTTTGCAAGAGGAGATTCACGTTGGTTACCCCCAGGATTGAGAGCTGAAGCTCTTCCTTAGGTACTTTCACAGTATTTTGCTGAGTATTGGGTTTCTTTTAATTTTTGCCAGATTGCTTTTGTTTGATGGAAAGCATAACATGAGAACTTAAAAAAATAAAAGTGACAACTTGCACATTGTTTTATTTTTAAAAGCCCATCAAATCCACTCTGACAATTTGAGACAATAATAACAAAGAGCTATAACTAGCTCAAATTCATGTAACTTCATTATTTACCTTTGTTTTCTCACATAGAACACGAAGATACATACTCTTCTTTGGAGATGAAGATATGTATGCGATAACACTGTTTTCTGTACAGTTATAAGAAAGCCTTGAGAGGTATTAATTTTAAAAGTTTAAGAATGTCTCCATGTCATAAGAGTTGCTGCTGAAGATAACATGTCTATTTGAAGTGGCTTTTGCACATTTGGGAGGTATGTTTCAGTTTGAATCTCTAACCAACTCAGTTCACAGTATCCTTCATTTTGAGCTACTTACAATTTGAGCTACACTTACGTACACCTGGACTCTTGTCATTTCACATTTTTAATGCTCATAAGGTAGAGCAGTAAATTGAGAAGTAGAGTAAAAACATCTTCTTATAGTTGGACCAGCCAATCACTGTCTACTTCAAATCTTCTGGAAAATATTTTAGAAGAGAAATAGAAAACCAGGATATGAAGTAAATTGTAAATAGGTGGTTCATACCTATGTCAGGTTCAAGGAAGGGAAAGTGTCTTTCTTGTAAATATATGTCTATATTGCTCTTAAAAAAGAAGAGAGAAAATACAAGCATCTACTGAAAAGGTTCTTTTTTCTGTTAACATTGTGCTGGTTTTCTTGATCTAATTCTAGATCTTTAAGTAATGGGACAATCTTTTCTACACAGTGGTTGAGTGCTTAATGAACATTTTACTGACTAGTAGCTATGACAGACATGCTTTGGAATTTATTAAGAGCGGAAACTGCTGCAACACTTCATTGGGAGTTGTGAAGATTAGGAGAGGCTTTGGAGTTAGGGAAGCTAGGTTACCTAAAAATGCATGAATGAGAGTGTTTGTGGAGATAGGTTGAATGATTATGAAAAGCACCAGGACTTCTTCATGGTCATGAAATAGTAGAACAATGTGTGTGTGTGTGTGTGCGTGCGCGCACGCATGTTTTAATGTAGGTATATATATATAGACAATGAATATTATAAAATAAATGGTTTCATATATCATAAATGTAAATCTGTTCCATGTTTATTATGGATACAATTATAGCATAAATAACACATATATTTTGCATACAACAGTCCCCTTTATCTGCAGGGATACCTTCCAAGGCCTCTAGTGAATATATGTACTAATGTATATGTATACCACATATATCCTATATTTTTCCTATATATATACATACATGATAAAGTTTAACTTATAAATGTGGATTAACAATGCTAACTACTACTAATAAAATATAGCAATTATATATGAATCTGGCCTCTCTATCAAAATGGTTTATTGTTACTGTATTTGCCTATTTTCAGACTTTGGTTGATAGGAGAAAGTGAAATGCAAAAAGCGAAATGGTAGATAAGGGGGATCATCTGTACTGCTTACTATCAAGACAACTGCAATTACAAATTTTGCCTACTTATAAAAGAAAATTATAGTATTAATACTAAGTCTCCAGGAAAACATAAAGCATTATTTTAATTCTTAATCTACATCTACTGAACCATTTTTACCAGAGATGCCAAATAAAGTAAAATTGACTAGTTTGTATTTCATTTCTATTATGGTCTCACCCCAATTTCTGTTAAACATTCTGAATGTTAAACAGCTCCAAAATGATCAAAATTATTGATAGTAGAATGATAGCAATTTATGTCGAGGCATTTGTAGAATCAATTAATTGACCCAATTCTTGGGAAAGATGGGTCTAAATAGATTTTTCAGAATGTATATAACATATTTAAATTTACTTTTCTCATTTTTTTAAACAATTGATGTAAAAACTTTAAGGACTGATTTATCTACGAAATACATAATTATCTGTAAGATAACTGAGAGTTGGTTATTGTAAAAGAAAATACTCATTATGGGATAATTTATATTTCAACACCTTTTGTCTGAAACAACATATAATAATTATTTATAAGCCCAGATACTTTTTTCTGGTATCCATTTTGTTTTCCTTTTATTATTGCCTCTTTCTTTATTTTTCACTTCCTTTCCCTTCTTGTTTTTATCCTGTTTATTTTCCTATTATGTAGCAAGTGTTATGTGAATATCCATAGAATGAAGGTAGTTTCTTCTAATGCCAGTTCACAGGCATGAGAGTCTTTGAAAGCCTTGTCTTTCAAAGGAAATAATTTTCTTTTAAAGATAGTGAGAATTCTGAAGCAGAGATTTCCCCAAGGAGAGTGGAACATTTAAACATTTCCCTTAGCATATAATTGTTCACGAATGCGCAAGAATTTCTATGCTCTTCTTCTTTGACCCCCTCTTCTCACTGATTTTTGGAAGTAGTCGAACAGTCTAGCATTTAACTCTTAAAAATAGCCAAAGTGCAAGCTGTGCACAGTTTGCATGCAATGATTACTTTTTTAGATTCTTAATGCAGTCTCATTCTGAATAATTATTTTCTCTTTTTAAATAATAGTAATGACTCATTTCCTAAATTAAACTTAGTTATTTCAAAATGATTTCACCAAAAAATTGTTGAAGTTAATCATTCTGATAGTGTTTCCAAGGCTAAGAGGTAAGCTTTAGAGACCCCGCCCCCCACACAAAAAAAGCTTTATTTTATTTCCTGCTGCATATGATTTCACAACACTAATTTTTGCTTAGGGCAAAGTTTCTCTTCCTGATCAAAATTTACTTAGGCTCCTGAACCTTCTCCTCATCCCCTATGTGCACTTTCTTTTGAATCTAGTTTTAGCAAAGAACCCTGCAAAGTTAGTTTAGCAAGAACCTCCACCCTCGATAAGTGATCTCCCTAGATATTTGATCAGGTTTCTCGTCCCTTACCCACCAGGGGATGCCTGTCTTTAGCAAGAGTCCTGTTAGATGGAGTTAGCCAGAATCTCCCTTCCCCTTGATGTTTCCTTTTAGTAATTTTCCATCCACTGATCTCCATCCTGCTTCTTGGCTATAAGTCCTCACCCGGGAGGCTATATTCCAAGTTGAGCCCAATCTCTCTTCCCCATTGCAAAATGCCATTTCAGTTATCCCTATACTTATTGTGATGGTCCTGAATAGTCTTCCTTGTTGTGCTTTAACAATTATCACTACATAACTTTTGTTTAGCACATGATATCATTTCTAGTGAAAGAAACAAAGACACTTACACTGTCTATGTGCTCTTTTTAATAAGCAAAACCTTCATGTTTCATGTTATGCCAATATTCCGTAATTTATTAATATAAATAGTGATCTGCTTTGAAATATAATGTACATTTCTATTTTGTGATATTTAATATGAATTTAAATTGATTATTTTCCTTTCATATGTGTGAATGCATACTTAATATAATCAAGTTGAGTTGATAAATTAATATTATGCTTACCAAAAATTTTCCATTCACAACTTGAAGCAACTAAAATTTATTATTCTTTTACAATGTATGTTATAGTTTTAGTAGGATATTTTAAAGAAAAACTATTATTCATTATACTGAGCCAGTAAGTGGTTTTCTTCAGCATGATATTCATGCAATTTAGTTGGCTGGACATAAATAAAGTATTAACATTAGAGATTCACAGAATTATTTTTGATCTTCTGGTCAGTACAAATTATTTTAAAGAGTCACAGATTACATAATCTTAGAGTAAAGAAAAAAATTTGAGATAATCAGATTTAATCTCATTTTATAGAAAAGATAAAAATTAGTAGGCTTAAGTATGAACACTTAATTTTGTCCTCTTCAGGCTGGGAATCCAGTTTCCTCAGTTCCTAGGCTTCCATTCCATCTTTTTCTCTTAGAATTATGCATATTCAAATACTAAACAAAAAGGCTGAATTTTTCTTTTTCCTTTCTTGTTTTTTGAGACACAGTCTTGGCTCTGTCACCCAGGATGAAGTGCAATGGCACAACCTTGGTTCACGCAATCTCCGCCTCCCAGGCTAAAGCAATTCTGGTTCCTCAGCCTCCCGAGTAGCTGGGATTATAAGCATGTAACACCACGCCCATCTAATTTTTTGTATTTTTAGTAGAGACAGGGTTTTGCCATGTTGGTCAATCTGATCTCAAACTCCTGGCTCCAAGTGATCTACCCGCCTCAGCCTCCCAAAGCGCTGGGATTACAGGCATGAGTGACTGCACCTGGCCAAGACTCAATTTTTCAAACAACAAAGTGCATTCTTAGTTCTTATTCCTCTCAGACCTCAATTTTAATAATTGCTTTTTCCTCTCTTTCCCACCTTTTGTACCTTCATTTAATTATCCCAAAATGCTAGCAATTGTGATACTTTTGTTTAATAAAAATAAATATAAAATAGTAATCACTTTGATAAGTTGTAATAGTATACTTCTTATACTATGTGATACTTTTGTTTAATAAAAATAAATATAAAATAGTAATCAGTTTGATAAGATAGTAATAACTTTGATAAGATGAAGATTTTTTTTTTTTTGCTAAAAAACTATTTTTGTTAACCAGGAGTGAGTAAAGAAGAATTAAGATATATATAAAAAATTAAACCTCACTTTAAAAAATCAAATTTACATAGGTATAATTAGCATACATTAAGAGTCAAATATTTACAGTATAGTTGTGATATTTACAAATATTTACAATGTACAATGTACTTTGATAACTTGTGAAATATATGTTCACTCAGAAAACCATCATCAAAATCAAGATAATGAACACATCTATCTCCTTTATAAGTTTCCTCTGCCCTTGATAATCCTGCCCCTCTCTGCCTTATTTCCCTGCAACAACTGATAATACTTTCTGTCACAATAAATTTGTTTGCATTTCAATTACATTTACAATTTATAAATGTATAAAAATAATGGAAAAAGAAAATTACCATTTGGTTAATACCACTTGACCAACACATCAGTAATACTTGTAACAAGCAAAAATCGTTAACAGATGCTAAAATAGGTGGGTGTATGAGGAGACACAAGATATTTATATAGTCTCAAAGTATATTCCCATGAGATTACCAAGGGGAAAATATTAATTTTGCAATAAAGATGATAGAGAGGATAAGACATGAGAAATTACTATAGAAATAATGGTTGAAAAGTTCTCATATTTTTTGAAAGACAAAAAAATACAAATTTAGGAGGTTTAGAAAACCCAAAACAGCATACATTTAAATAAAACCATATACAGAGAGAGCATAATTGAGTCATTTTGTTTACAGTTGGTAGTGAGTCAGACTTGAGCAGGGGAGGAGAGGGCTCCCCCAACCCACTAGGAATGTCAGGCCACCATCCATGATGGTCAGGCAGTTGTTGTACTACCTCTCTAAAATAGTAATTGGTGATAGCCAGCACCAGGGAGAGGCAGTTTCCCAATAGATAAAAGCACTAGAAATTAGTAATCAGCAGCTTTCAGGAACTGGGCAAGTGGGCTTAATCATAGATATTAAAAGGCAAAATGTTGGAGTATGACCTTTAGGGGGCATTCCACCAAAAAAGGGAACAAAGACTCAGGTGAGCATGTATACAATTCCAGAAAACCGACTATGCATGCTCACCTCCTAGGAGCTATTTGCATGCAGGCAGTTCAGTCTAAGAAAACAATCAAGGGAAAAGGGGCACAAAACACTAGAAGTCAGTCATATGAAATCCTAGGTTCAAGGTCCAATGGGGCACTTGACCTTTAAGATGACTTCTTGGGCCTCTTCCAAATGTACTTTCCTTTCTTTTGTTTCTGCTCTAAAGCTTTTTTTTTTCAACTTTTAAAAAATTATACTTTAAGTTCTGGGGTACATGTGCAGAATGTGCAGGTTTGTTACATAGGTATACATGTGCCATGGTGGTTTGCTGCACCCCATCAACCTCTCATCTACGTTAGGTATTTCTCCTAATGCTATCCCTCCCCTAGCCCCTTCCCGTGACAGGCCCTGGTGTGTGATATTCCCTCCCTGTGTCCATGCGTTTTCATTGTTCAACTCCTACTTATGAATGAGAACATGCGATGTTTGGTTTTCTGTTCTTCTGTTACTTTGCTGAGAATGATGGTTTCCAGCTTCATCCATGTCCCTGCGAAGGACATGAACTCATCCTTTTTTGTGGCTGCATAGTATTCCATGGTGTATATGTGCCACATTTTGTTTTTCCAGTCTATCATGTCTATCATTGATGGGCATTTGGGTTGGTTCCAAGTCTTTGCTATTGTGAACAGTGCCACAATAAACCTATGTGTGCATGTGTCTTTATAATAGAATGATTTATGATCCTTTGGGCATATACCCAGTAATGGGATGGCTGGGTCAAATGGTATTTCTAGTTCTAGATCCCTGAGGAATCACCACACTGCCTTCCATAATGGATGAACTAATTTATACTCCCACCAACAGTGTAAAAGCGTTCCTGCTTCTCCAAATCCTCTCCAGTCTAACTGACATGAGATAGTATCTCGATATGGTTTTGATTTGCATTTCTCTAATGACCAGTGAAGATGAGCTTTTATTCATATGTTTGTTGGCTGCCTAAATGTCGTCTTTTGAGAAGTGTCTGTTCATATCTTTGAACCACTTTTTGATGGAATTGTTTTTTTTTCTTGCAAATTTGTTTAAGTTCTTTGTAGATTTTGGATATTAGTCCTTTGTCAAATGGATAGATTCCAAAAATTTTCTCCCATTCTGGAGGTTGCCTTTTCACTCTGATGATAGTTTCTTTTGCTGTGTAGAAGCCGTTTAGTTTAATTGGATCCCACTTGTCAATTTTGGCTTTTGTTGCCATTTCTTTTGGTGTTTTAGTCATGAAGTCTTTGCCCATGCCTATGTCCTGAATGGTATTGCCTAGGTTTTCCTTTGGGGTTTTTATGGTTCTAGGTCTTACGTTTAAGTCTTTAATCCATCTTGAGTTAATTTTTGTATAAGGTGGAAGAAAGGGGTCAAGGTTCAGCTTTGTGCATATGGCTAGCCAGTTTTCCCAACACCATTTATTAAATAGGGAATCCTTTTTCCATTGATTGCTTTTGTTAGGTTTGTCAAAGATCAGATGGTTATAGATGTGTGATGTTATTTCTGAGGACTCAGTTCTGTTCCACTGGTTACAATATTACAGTGCCTGAAATATTGGCTCTTAAAGTTGCTTAGAACTGACTTAAAGTTGCTTAGAGCTGACTACATATTCAACATTTATCATTGCTCAATTAACACCACACCGAGTGACAGATGAGTTAATTTATAGGAACAATATTGGCCAGAATTTAATTTTATTATTTTTGGAAACCACAGAATGAAAGAAAAAGACATAAAAGAAGGAAAAGATTATAAAAATATTAACAGTATTTTTGTGATGTAGTCTGGATTTTATATGTTTGTATATGTCTCCAGAAAGAAGTGGGATTCTCTGATGTTTACATGTTGCCTTAGGCTTATGTCAGATATTTATTAGTTCAAGAGCTTCTGATGCAATATTTTTTTCTTTGTGTTAGTTTAATTTCTATGTACCCTGACATCAATGTGGTTTATTCAAATTTTAAACTCTTTGAAATGGAGAGTTCAAATCTAGATGTCATTAATTAGTTGATAAATTTGGATTGTGTTTCGCTTTGGAGAAGAAATAGAATGGTTACTATTTGCGCGTCCCTTTAAAAATACCTAGAAATTTCTAAGAATCAAAAATATCACATATTTCTTATCCTTACATACATTTCAGCCCAAGGGATCTAGTTCTCTGAATAAAACTAAACTAAATTAAAGCAACCACAACAGCAATCTTGCCTCAATGGCATCGTTTTTACAGCATCTTTCCTAAAACAATTCATAAATAAATGAGTAGAACATGTTCCATTTTCACCTTTAGAGACAACTTCTATATTAAAGTTTGAAAAGTTGTCCATTGTTTTATTCAGGTCTCTATTAAAAGGCTACTTTATCAGATATTTTATAACCATTGACATAAAAAACTACACTTTCTCACTCCACGAACCACTGCTTTATTTTCTTCTTAATTAATTACACATTTATTGGCTTTTAATTGCCTGCCATTCCTTAACAAAATATATATTTCATGAAAATAGAAACACTGTTTTGTTCAATGCAGTATTCCTAGTAACATAATACTGCCTTAGTCTTAAAGAGTATGCAAACAATTTTATTAAGTGAATGAATGACCTTAGTTAGATATTTTGGCCTGAAAGAAGTGTAGATCAGTTTATACTTCATTGTCTGCTGGGTAAAAAAAATAAATTTTTATCAGGCTATAATTACCCATACTCACTAAATTTATACCAAAGGAAGGAAATTTTTATTTTCTTAATTTTATTCTTACTTTGCCACTTACTAAAATTTGATTTCCTTATCTGTAAAAAAGAAATAATAATACTTACTAGATATATTACAAAGTCTATATTTGACTTGAATTTTGCAAAACTCTCCTCTTTGGTATCAGATACAGATCTGATCTCTGGAAGAATGAATTATTGAATATCCAGTTAAACACATTTTGCCATTCCTAAACCATAAGGTAACCATAATCAATAAGTGTGTGACTGTCATATTAATTACCTTTAAAATATTAGTGGTATATATAAGATGTATCATTTGGATTTATTTTTGATATCTGCATATTTACTATCTTAGAAGTATAAGAATTCTAGATAACTCCACATGGAAAAAGACAAAATCAAAATTTCATTATGTGCTTTACATATTGAAATTTATTAATCTTATGACTTATTGCAAAAATTATGTAAATCATAATTCTTACAAATAATGAAGGACTTCAAAATAAGCAAATAAAAATAGAATTAACAATATAAATATTGAGAACCTATATGTTACATAATTTTTGAAAAATATTGTAAACTTTAAGCATTTGTATATAAATATACACATTCTTAGAAATGTTAATAAGACAGAACAATAATATCAGATATAATTTTAATAACTGTAGAACTATATAGAGTACTAGGAGTCCTTTTATTAAATCATAATAGACATACATAGTTTCAGGGTACATGCGCTATATGCTCACATAATGATATATTTATATAATTATTACAGATTGAATCAGTGGATGTACAATGTTTATTATCTTAAATATTAGTCTTAAGACTTTATTACAAAACTATTCAAATTCTTCTTTCCTAGTTATTTTGAAATATACAAGAGATTATTATAAACTATAGTCACCCTACTAACACTATATCTTATTATTTCTTCTATTAAACTGTGTATTTATATCCATTAATCAGCTTCTCTTTATCTCCTCTCCCACCTCCCCTTCTCAGCCTCTGGTAACCAACAATCTACTCTACTTTTTCTTGAGATTCCATTTTTTTTTAGCTCTCATATATGAGTGAGAAGATGAGATATATGCCATTTTGTACTTGGCTTATTTCACTTAATGACCTCCAATTCTATCCATGTTGCTGCAAATGAGAGGATTTCATTGTTTTTCATGGCTCAGTAACATTTCATTGTGTACATATACCACATTTTCTTTGTCCATTCATTCACTAATAGGCCCTTAAGTTGATTACATATATTGGCTATTCTGAATAGTGCTGCAGTAAACATTGGAGTGCAGATATCTCTTCAAAATATTCATTTCCTTTCTTTTGCATATATGCTCAGTAATGGAATTCCTGGACCATATTGGAGTTCAATTTTTAGCTTTATGAGGAACTGTCATACTGGAGGTTGTAATAGTGGTTGTACTAATTTACATTCCCACCAACAGTGTACAAGGGTTCTTTTTTCGCTACATCCTTATCAGTGTCAATTACTGCCTGTCTTTCTCATAAAAACCATTTTAACTGGGATAAGATAATACCTTATTGCAGTTTTGATTTGCATTTCCCTGATGATTAGTGATACTGAGCATTTTTTCATATACCTATTGACCATTTGTATGTCATCATTTGAGAAATGTCTGTTTAGAGCTTTTGCTCATTTTTTATTAGATTATATATTTTTTGCTATTCAGTTGTTTGAGCTTCTTTTATTCTAGTTACTAATACCTTGTCAAATGGATAGTTTGCACATATTTTCTTCCATTCTGTGGCTTGTCTCTTTACTCTGTTGATTAGCTCCTTGGCTGTGCAGAAGCTTTTTAGCTTGATGCACTCTCGATTGTCTATTTTGGTGTCAGTTGCTTGTGCTTTTGAGATTTTACACAAAAAGTCTTTGCTAAGACCAAATTCCTGCAACAATTTCCCAATTTTTTTTTAGTAGTTTCAGGTCTCAGATTTAAATGTTTATTTCATTTTATTTTGTATATTGAGAGACAAGTTTTATTCTTCTGCATGTAGTTAATCATAGAGGAATCACAGTATTAAATACAGTAAATGTTAACAATTCTATCTTTTTCTAGTTGTTTAATTCCATTGAAGTCACTAGAATTAATCTTTTTTTTAGATGGAGTCTTACTCTGTCACCAGGCTGGAGACCAGTGGCGTGTTCTTGGCTCACTCCAACTTCCGCCTACCAGATTCAAGCGATTCTCCTGACTCAGCCCCCCAAGTAGCTGGTACTATAGGTATGTGCCACCACACCCAGATAATTTTTGTATTTTTAGTAGAGCTGGGGTTTCACTATGTTGGCCAGGATGGTCTCAATCTCTTGACCTTGTGATCTGCCTGCCTCAGCCTTTCAAAGTGCTGGGATTACAAGTGTGAGCCACTGTGACTGGCAGAAGCCACTAGACATTTTTGAAAAGTAAAATTGTATTTTTAAATTCTTCTCATCCAGTATAACTAAATTAAAAGTTCTACATCAATTTCCTGAAAACAGAAAACTTCAAAATGATGTTAAATCAGATCCATGATAAATTATCTTTGATCTAGTGAATGAATCCATCTTTGATTCATTACATTTTAATGAAAATGTAAAGATTTATGGAGAATGGGAAATATGGTTAAAGAAAAATTAAGTACCTAGGAAATAAATCATTTCTCTACCAACCACAGCTGAAAGTGAGCCTTTATTGTGTGCTATTATAAATTCAGGAGCAATCCTGCAGCTAGTGTGAAGAGACTATTCTTCTTACAGTATAATTTCATAGGTTTAAAACTTGACTTCTTAAATATTTTAGTAAATAAGTTATAATTACAGCCTGGAGATTATTTCAGGTGTATTCTTTTAATAAAGAGATTTAATTCATAACTACAACTCACTCTCTGCTTCTATTAAATACCTTTACTTTTCATACTGACCTATTCAGTGTTTGACCAATATTAACACTTTGTAATAGTTAAAGATTACATGATTGACTAACATACAGTACCTTGTTATAAGAAGTGCACAGTTAAGTAAATATGGTTGGTAATCCAATTTTAGAAACATGTAAGTGCTTAAGTGTCAAGTGAAGCAATTTTCCTCCTTTGTTCTTTCTAAAGTAACAATGTGGAATGATTTTTCCTAATTCTTGATAATTGTCTTTGCATAAATAACAGTTTACTGTGTTTTCAAAATGAATAACACACATTCCTTTTCATGAATTTCTATGCAAGGAATCATTAAAACTGCTCACAGAAACATAAGTTCTTATGGGAAGCGTCCTTCTTGATGGCTGACCAGAGGCACTTGACAGTCAACAAAAAGCAAACAAACAAATAATCACAGGTGAAATGGAACATCTAAGAAAGACCATTCAGCAGGGAAGTGATAAGGAACATCTAAGGCATGGAAGGACAGAGAAACAAGACAGCTAGTCCAGAGAACTAAGTCCAGAGAACTAACCAGCCTGGCAAGGATCAGCTGGGAGCTAGAAGAGGCTCTCTAGTGTGGGAAAGGTAACAGAGAAATCCTGAGTGGTCCACATTTTCGCTGCAGACTTTTGCAGTCCTAGCCATCAGAGAACCCCTTGGCCATTCTAGGCCCTGCTACTGTTTCAGAGTGCTTGCTGCCTGGAATCTGCATAATGGAATTGTTGCAAAGAGAAAACTCATACTCAAACACCTTTAAGACCTAAGTAGCTGCAGCATGGTGTCATTTTAAGAACCCAGGCTCCATCAGAGTGCACTCATACACCATCAACACTGATTAAAGCTGAAGAAATCATGTGAGGACTAGACTTCTGTATACACTCAGAATGAAAGCTAAAGCATCCTATCCAATAAACCCATAGATACAATTAAAGGAAAAAGTATTTTCCTGTGAAAACCAATCCAAAAAACCGAAAGAAGTTACTATTATATCAGGTTCAATGTAAGGACACAAGAAATTTGAAAAAGCAAAAAAAAAAATTACACCTCCAAAGGAAACAATAATTATCTACCAATAGATTGCCAAAAAAAAACCCCAATTCTATGAAAAGCCTGTAAAATAATTAAAAATAATGTGACCAAAGAAATTCAGTGAGATACAAGAGAACACACACACACACACACACACACACACACACACACAATAAAAAGACATCAGAAAAACAATTCAGGATAGAAATGAGAAATTAACAGATAGATACCATAAAGAAGAACTAAACAGAAATTCTGAAAGTGAAGAATTTAGTGAATGAAATAAAAAATACAACTGAGGTCTTTAACAGTAGTCTAGATCAAGCAGAAGAAAGAATTTCTAATCTTGAGAATTGTTCCTTTGAAATAACCCAGTCAACTTGCCTCCCAAAAAAGAAAAAGATAAAAAATAAAGAATAAAAAAGCAATAAAGAAAGCTTATGGGACATATAGGGCACAATAATGTGAACACATATTAAGATTTTGAGTGTTCTGAAAGAAGAAGAGCTAGAAAATGTTACAAAAGCCTATTTAACAAAATAATAGCTAAGATTTTTTCATGTCTTGCAAGATATATAGAAATCATGATAGAGAAATATTAATATTCTCAATTAGATTCAACACCAAAAGTTCTGAGAAACATTACAGTTAAATATTCAAAAGTCAAATACAAAGATAAAGTTCTAAAACTGCAAGAGAAAACCATCAAGACACATAAAGAAAACCCCATCAGACTAACAAGATTCTCAGGAGAAACATTAAGGCTAGTATGAAATGGGATAATATGTTAAAAGTGCAGAAAGAAAAGAAATGTCAGCCAAGAATATTATATTCATCAAAGCTGTCCTCCAAAAATGAATGAGAAATAAATCTTTCCCAGTGTAGCAAAAACTGAGGGAATTCATCATCAGTAGATCTACCTACAAGAAAAGCTGAAGGGATTTCTACAACAGGAAGTGAAAGGAAAATATATACCATATTGAAAACACAGCAATGTATGAATCTTAATGTTAAAACAGGTAGAATAGATACAGAAATGAGAAAAAAAAAAGGGGGGGGGAGTGAAATGTTACCACTATAGAAAACCACCAAACTACAATAATACACAATGGAACAGAAAGAAAACTGTAAAGGATATATAAAAACAGTGAGAGAACAATGAACAAAATGACAGAAATAAATCCTCACCTATTAATAATAATCTTGAATTTAAATGGATTAATTTAGCTATTTAAAATAGACAGACTGGGTAAGTATGTTTAAAAATTTGCCCAAATATATGTTGCTTACAAGAAACTCACTTTACCTGTAAAGTGTATATGTGTTTACATATAGATGAAAAGTAAAGGGATGGAAACCAATGCTACAAACAAATGGAAACCAAAAATGAGCAGCAATGCCTATAGTTATATCAGATAAAACAGGCTTCAAGTCAGCAACAGCCTGCAGAACTATTAGTCATATAACCCTTTTCTTTATAAATTACTCAGCCTCAGATATTCCTTTATAGCAATGAAAAATAAACTAATATATACACTGATTAATTTATATGATACCTTACATAAACAGTTTGAAGGACAAAAAACATGTCAGCATCACAATAGATGTAGAAAAAAACATTTGATATAATTCAACATCCCCTCATGATAAAAATTCTGAACAAATGAGGCATAGAAGGAACATACCTTAACAGAATAAAGGCAATATATGCCAAACCCACAGAGACCATTATACTGAATGAGGAAAAGCTGAAAGCTGAGAAATGGATCAAGACAAGGATGCCCACTTTGACCACTCCTATTTAACATAGTACTAGAAGTTCTAGCCATCATAAACAGGCAAAAGAAAGAAACAAAAGACATGCAAGTTATTTTAAAAGGATGTCAAATATTCTCTTTCTGCAGATATGACCTTATTCATAGAAAAACTTAAAGATTCTATCAAAAAACTCATAGAACTGATGAACAAAGTAGATTTTCAGAACATAAAGTAAATATACAAAAATTAATAACTTTCTATACACCAATAATGAACTAGCTAAAAATGAAATTGAAAATGAAGTCTTATTTGTAATAGCTACAAAAAAAACTAAAATGTCTAGGAATAAATTTGAGTAAGGAGGTGGAAGACCTCTACAAAGAATATTACAAAACATTGATGAGAGAAATTGAAGATCACACAAACAAATGGAAAGACATCTCAGTGCTCATTGTTAATAATTAATACTGCTACAGTAATCATACAACCCAAACAAATCTACAGATTCAATGCAATATTTATCAAAATACCAATGGCATTCTTCATAGAAATAGGAGAAAAGAATTATCAAATTTGTATGAAACCACAAAAGACCCAAATAGCTAAAGCAATAAGCAATCTTGAGCACAAAGAACAAAGCTGGAGTCATCACATTACCTCAGTTCAAAATATACTACAGAGCTATAATAACAAAAACAGCATCATATTGGAAAAAAAAAAACCCCAAATACATAGACCAATAAAACAGAATAGAGAACCTCAAATCCATGTGTTTAGAACCAACTGATTTTTGACAAAGGTGCCAATGACATATATTAGAGAATGGACACTCTATTCAATAAATTATGCTGGGAAAACTAGATATCCATATATGAAAAAGTAAAACTCTACCACTATCTTTCAACAAATTATCTAAAAATGAATTAAGAAACACTTAAAAGTAAAACTCAAAACTATGAAACTACTAGAAGAATTCACAGGAAAAGTACTTCAGATCATTAGTGTACCAAAGATTTTATGGCAAAGACCTCAAAGTTATAGACAACAAGAAGACTAGAAGAAAAATGCAAGCATATTAAACTAGAAGTCTTCTGTTTAGCAAAGAAAACAGTCAACAGCATGAAGAGACAACCTGGTGAATGGGAAAATTTATTTGCAAACTATCCATTCAACAAAGGACTAATATCCAAAATACGCAAAGAACTCAAACAACAGCAAAAAACTATACAATCCTATTACAAAGTGGGCAGGCCAGGTGTAGTGACTCACATATTCAGCATTTGGGGAGGCTGAAGGCCAAGACCTTGAGGCCTTACTTGAGGCCAAGACCCTCCCCTGGCACTGGAAGACCCAATGGAACAACTATATATGCAAAAATCACCTTCATAAGAACCAAAAATCACGTTAATGATCATAGCAACTGGTTTTAACATCATATCAAGGAACGAGGTACTGAAGAAAATAGGAAAGGCAGCTGGGTGGGGTGGCTCATGCCTGTAATCCCAGCACTTTGGGAGGCTAAAGTGGGTGGATCACCTGAGGTCGGGAGTTTGAGACCAGCCTGACCAACACGGAGAAACCCCATCTCTATTAAAAATACAAAATTAGCCAGGTGTGTTGGCACAGGCTTGCAATTTCAGCTACTCAGGAATCTGAGGCAGGAGAATGGCTTGAACCTGGGAGGTGAAGGTTGCGGTGAGCTGAGATTGTGCCACTGCACTCCAGCCTGGGCAACAAGAGAAAGACTCCATCTCAAAAGAAACAACAAAAAAAGGAAAGGCAGCCTTGAACGGGCAACACCACCCATCCTCCATTTTCTGGCAGTGGCTGCATGTTATTAAGGGAGAATCTGTGCACTTAGGGGAGGCAGAGCCCAGTGATGATGGTACTTTCCATTGGAACTCAGTGCTTCCTGTCATGGTCAAAAGCAGCACTGGACTGAATTCACCTGGCATCCATAGAAGGAGCATGCAGACTATCTTCAGCCAGAAAAGAAATGTTCATCCCAGTGATCAGAACCTGAGTTCCAGCTAGCACTACTGCCACAGGCTAAAATGCTCTGGGGTCCTAAATAAACTTGAAAGTCAATCTAGATTACAAGGACTATGATTCCCAGGCAAGTTCTGGTGCTCTTCTGGGCTAAGAGCCAGTGGATTTGGGGTACATATGACATAGTGAGCCTCCAGCGGGGGCAACCAAGAGAGTGCTTGTGTCATCCTCCCACAGTCCCAGGCTGTGGAGCTTGCAGGTCCTAGGGAAACTCTTTCCTTGCTTGAGAAGGGGAGAGGGAAGAGTAAATAGAACTTTGTCTTGCAACTTGGATACCAGCTCAGCCACAGTAGAATAGGACACCAGGCAGAGTCCTGAGGTCCTCATTTCAAGCCTTACCTCTCACATGACAATTCTAGACACACCCTGGGCCAGAAAGGAAGCCTTGAAAATAAAGACTCGTTCTGGTATGATCCATCACCTGTTGACTAAAGAGATTTTGTGCCTTGAATAAACATTAGTGGCAGCCATGCAGTACTTGCCACAGGCCTTGAGTGAGATTCAGTGCTTTACTAGCTTAAGGTGTGACCCAGCACATTTCCACCTGTAGTGGCCATGTGGGGAGACTCCTTATGCTTGAGGAAAAGGAAAGGAAGAGTAAAGGGGACTTTGTCTCACAGCTTGGGTACCAGATCAGCCACAGTAACTTGGGTCATTTATGGGCATTTCTGGACCCACCCTGTAATAGAGGGGAGAACAGGCGTGGAAGTTTTTGCCACAAGCTCACTAAAGAAAGAGACCCAAGCATGAGAGTATTTGCCATAAGCTTATTGAAGAGTGTTTGGAACTTGAGTGAACATTGATGGTAGCCAGGAAGTACTCACTGCAAGCCTGTGGTAGTCGTGGCCATGGACAGAGATTTCTTCTGCTTGAGGAAAGGAGAGAGAAGAGTGGGAAGGACTTTGTCTTGTAGCATGGGTGCTGGCTCAGTCACAGTAGAATATAGCACTAGGTTGAATCTCAAGTTTCTTAATTTTAAGCCTAGGCTCCCAGAAAGTATCTCTGGACTCACACTGGGCCAGAGGGAGCTTGTTACCCTCAAGGAAAGGACACAAGCCTGGCTAGATTCACTGTATGCTGATGGAAGAGCCATTGGGCCATGCGTGAACATTGGCAGTAATGAGGCAGCAATTGCCATGGGCCTTGGATCCGACTGAGTGCTGTTCTGTCTTCAGGTCTGACCCAGCACAGTCCCAGTGATGGTGGCCACAGGGGTATTGTGTCACCTCTTCCCCAGCTCCCAGCAGCTCAGTATGGAGAGAAAGACTTTTTTGAGAGAAAGTAAGGGAAGAAAACAAGAGTCTTTCCATGTTAATCCAGTGAACCCCCTCAGATCTTACCCAAGATCACCGAGACAGTACCTCTATTAATCTGCAAGAGCCACATATTTATTGGTCTTGTGGTGCCCTCAAGGAAGATGCAACTGCAGTGACCAAATATTTTGATCAAAACACAATTCCCTTTAAACACAGCCTTTCCAAGAAGGATGGGTACAAATAAGTCTAGACTGCAAAATGACAATATGCACCTAACTCTTCAATGTCCTGGTATCAACAAACATTCACAAATATTAAGAGCATCCAGGAAAACAGACCTTACCAAATGAACAATATAAAGCACCAGTGACTAATCCTGGAGTGACAAGATTTGTGATCTTTCAGACAAAGAATTCAAAATAGCTGTTTTGAGAAAGCTCAATTAAATTCAAGAAAACACAGAGAAGGAATTCAGAATCTGATCAGATGAATTTAACAAAGAGATTAAATTTTTTTTAAATCAAGCAAAAAAATTTTGGAGCTAAAAATGCAATTGTCATACTGAAGTATGCATTAGAGTAAATTTATCTGATTGGATAAACAATTTAATGTTGGATCATAAAGAATGAGAAAAGCAAGAGCAAACCAAACCCAAAATTAGTAGAAGAAAGGAAATAGTAAAAATAAAAGCAGCAATAAATGAAGTTGAAATAAAAAAACCCACAAAAGATCAACAAAATAAAAAGTTGGTTGTTTAAAAAGATAAATAAAATTGATAAATCTTTAGTTAGATTAAAAAGAGAGAAAATCCCCTCCAAAAAATAAAATCAGAGATGAAAGGGAGACATTAAAACTGGTACCACAGAAATTCAAGCATCATTAGAGACCACAATGAGCAATTAATTGTATGCTAATATATTGGAAAATCTAGAAGAAATTGATAAATTTCTAGACACATACAACCTAACAAGATAGAACCACAAAGGAATAAAAAAATCTGAATAGATCAATAATAAATTATGGAGTCAAAACTGTAATAAAACATCTCCCATTGAAGAAAAGCCTGGGACCTGATGGCTTCACTGCTGAATTTCAGCAAAAATTTAAAGAAGAACTAAAAATTAATCTTACTCAAACTATCTGAAAGATAGAGGTGGAATGCATACTTCCAAACTCATTCTATGGACCAGTATTACCGTGATGCCAAAAACAAAGACACATAAGAAAGAGAACTACAGGCCTAAATCCCTGATGAACATTGATATGAAAATCCTCAACAAAATTCTAGCAAGCCAAATTCAACAGTATATTAAAAGTGACATGACAAGGTGGGATCTCTCCCAGGAATGCAAGGATGGTTCAATATACACAGACAAATCAATGTGATACATCATATCAATAGAATAAAGGACAAACATCATACGATTATTTCAATTGATGCTCTAAAAATTTGATAAAATTCAACATCTCTTCATGGTAAAAACCCTCAAAAATTTGGTAAAGAAGGAACATACCTCAACATAATAAATGCTATCTATGACAAAGCTCTTCAATCTATACATTGTACAACTCAAGAATTACAAGTTCAGAATTTGGAAGAAAAATCTCAGAGAAAAATATGAGTAGAAAGTGAAAAAGAATTACAAAGTAATAGAACATATTGGCAAAGATGATTGCCGCAAAGAAATCCTATTTGAATTGACTTTCATAGATTTTAGCACAATTCTCAATCCTGATCTCTTCAACAAGTATTTAATTAACACATGGAGTATCTACTTTGTGTTAAGAACAGTGTTAATCACTGAGATACAACAATAAACCAAACATATTTCTTGCCCTCATGCAGCTTACATTTATCTAATAATTCTTGAGATATATTGCTACATTGTTTTATATTGTAACTATGATATAAAAATAAATATGTATTTGGTCTCTGCTTCCTCATTTCTGACACAGAGCTTTAAAAACTCTTATTTCCTGAGTGACGGGACTGATAGCAGTATCCTACACAGAGCTTCTAAATCTCTCGAAATTTTCTGGGTAATGGGAGGGTCTTTTAGTGTACTGAGGCTCTTGGTGGGCTCCTGGATAGCTTCTTGATAAGCACTGGTCACCAGAAAGATCAAGCTGTCATTAGAAGGTTGGAATTTCCAGCCCCACACCCTCATCCTCTGGGAGGGGATGAAGGGGTGGCAGTAAATTAATAATTCACCATTCCTACATGAAAATACTTGCATAAAAATCCACAAGCTACAGGGCGTGGAGAGCTTCTAAGTTGGTGAACACAAACATGTGCTGAAAGGGTAGGACATTCTAATTTCACAGGGACAGAGTCTCCTCTGCTCCAAACCCTGCTGGACTTTGCCCTATACACCTCTTCATCTGGCTGTTTATTTGTGTCATTTATAATATGCTTTAAATAAATTGTAAGTGTAGGTAGTGTTCCCCTGAGTTCTGTGACTATTAAGCAAATTATGAAAATTGAGAGAGTTGTGGGAACCCCCTAATTATAGCCAAGTTGGACAAGTAAAGGTAACCTTGGCACCAAATGCTTATGGCTGGTGTCTGAAGTGGAGACAGACATGTGAGAATCAGCCCTTAGCCTGTGGAGTTTGCATTAAGGCTAGCTTGTTAATGCTATAATTAAATTAAATAGTAGGATACTCAATTGGTGACTGTAGACAATTGGAGAATTGCTTGATATGAAAAATCCACGTTTAGTGTTAGTATTGTGAGTAGAGAAACACTTTTCCTTACTACTTTGAATGACATTGTGTCTAATAGATGTTTGATAGTAAGGAGAAATATAAAGCTTACATCAGTATAAAGTGACATCCAGAAGGAGTCATTCTTGCATATTTTGGCAAATGTTAGTACTTTGAACCATAGAGCATATCAGCAAGTACTCAAGTCATACACAGGTTTTGATGGTGTTACTGTAATTTCAGAATGAATTGGTACATAAAATTGCATATCAATTCAACATACTTTGTCATTTTCGAATAGTTTTTTTTTTCTGAAACAACCTTCCTCAGATTGTTGTGTGACAGGTAATTTGCTGGTCAGAACTGTTAGCAAAAAGAAAGAGCTTTTGAATTGCCATGTTTTTATCCTTTTCCTACCTCAAGGCTTTTCATAGTAAGAGTAAACAAATGTAGTACACTTTTCTGGAAGGTATAGCAATTTCATTATTAAAATGCCTGAAGTGTCAGCTTCAAAGAATTAGTCATTAAATATTTTCTCTATTTTGATTGCAATGTTAAGAAAACTTTTTAAAAAGGCAGGTGAAACTCAGTTTTACATCTTTACAATCATTATATTCCAAGACTATATGAAGGGAGCAGACATGAAAGTAAATGAATGTGATACATTAAGTTAGTATGAAAATACAATAATACAGATCTCAGGTCTAATTCTGTAACATTTATTTAGATACATAGAAGTAAGTAAATTATGAATGATTATACTCAAAGAAAAACAAAAAATGTAGCTGTAAGTTTGAGTTGAAATATTGCACACATATCCATAATTCTAATTTAAGATTAATGCTGTCCTGATTATATCCAATGAATGTAAGCAGACATTTTGTCTCCCAAACTAGTTTTGTCTCATTAAATACTTTGTGATGTGTTAATGCTAAACTAATACCTATATTGTGAAGAGATTTCTAACTACATCATTACTTTCCATAATATGAATTACCATGAATTGCCTACACTCTCTTGTGTCCATCAGCCTGTGAAAATTAATTTGATGACTATTATAAAATTGGTGGTGTTGAGTACACTTTGATATATCTGCTATTCCCCATCCTCCAACAATAATAAGCATATTATTATAGTTTGTGATTAACTCATGGTGGTTTAATTATATGGTGGCCTACGCAGTTAGCTCTCACAAAGAGTTATTCTGTTTGTCACATAATTTTTTAAAGAAATGCTTTTTGTAACGTTTAACTATTCATCATGAAGACAAAATAGTTTAATACAATCACTAGAGTCCAAACTTGATTTTGGACATGTTTGCATAAAATAGATAAGACAAAGATACTTTGTATAAATCTTGCCAGTACTGTTTTTCTTGTTTTTATAGATTCCCCATCATTGAAATTTGTTTCTATTTAGGTTAAGAGTGTCATTGATTTACAATTTACCATATCACTTAAAAATTTTAATAAATTTTAATCACTGTTGTTGGAACATAATACACATTCTTTTATTTAGTGGAAAAACTCAGTAGAACACTATGAGAACTTGGTTTCCATCTCTGATATAAAAATCTTAAGCTTGTTAAGATTTTTAAAGCTATTGCCAAAGGATAATTAGCTCTACCATGTAGCAAAACAGAAATGAGATGAAAGATTTCTGGAAAAAGTGACATACAGATTTAAATTCAAGACTTAAATGTACTCATGATGGAAAAATTGAACAAAATTTGATGCAGCCAGCTAGCTTAGCTCATTAATCAGTAAACTGAATTATTTTATTTAGGATGAAGAGAAAATGAAATGTAGAATAGGATGAAGAAAATGAAAATACAGGTTCACTGACTGATATAATTATGGTGCTAGATTATTATTAGTTTTTTTTCTCAATTCCACTAGAATTGCTACAAAAATCAAAATGACAGTCTCTTGATTTTTGACATTATATGAGATTACATGAGATTAACTTTTCACTTCTATATCACATTTCATAAGAAAATAATCAGAACAATAGTATTATCTTTAAAATAAATAGCCATGAAAGAATTCACAGGTATGATAAAAAATAAATTTAAAACTAAAAATTTACTCATACATTAGAAATGTAACTAAACATAAAAGAGCTGTTTCAGAAAGATAACTATCATGAATCAGTTCTGATGAAATACTCTTATGAGAATTCTAAAACTAACTTCATTTATTTTTTTATAAGTTTTCTGCATGGTTAAGTCCATTTACAAATTATCAGAATGCTGTATTCTTTGTAGGGTAAAACTTAATTCATATATTATTTAGTATTTTTATATTGGTTGATATGCAGAAGTTGTACTAAGGTAATGTTTTTTTAATTTATCAAGAAAGAATTTACTATTTAAGGATTCAATTATCGAAATCAAGTACTTTAAGAATATTATTTTTATGTTATTTCAGCTTTATTATTATATTTGTTAGAGCAGAGAATTATTTTATTACTGCATGTTAAGGCATGAATGTTCATGTTCCCCCAAAGTCATTTATTGAAATCCTAACCCCAAAGCTGATGATATTAAGAGGTGGGCATTTTGGGAGGTAATTAAGTCATAAAGATGAAGCCTTCATGACTAGGATTAGTGCCCTTATGAAATAATTCCAGGGGAGTTTGATTGACTTTTCCACTTGTGAGGACACAGAAAGAAGGTACTGTCGGTGTCTTCTGCAAGGAGACAAGTTCTTACCAGACACCTAATCTACTGGCAACTTAATTTTGAACTTCCCACCTTTCAGAACGGTGAGAAATAAATGTCTATTGTTTATGAGCTGCCTGTTTATGGTATATTGTTATAGCGGTCTGAACAGACTAAGTCACTGTACTAAAATTATACAGCAATGTTCTCCCTTTTTCATTATTAGAACATATGAAATTTCTGTATGAAAGCAAATTTTATAGTATGATTAGAGATAATAAAAATATCTTTCAAAAAGCATTTTTGTTAAATACAAGTTGTAAAAGTTTTAGATTTTAGAAGTTGCCAGAAATGAGAGCTGTTCCACCAACATCTAATTAGCAGTAAATTAAAGCCAATTAGCAAAACAGGAATTGTCTGTACTAAAGAGGCATAAAATATGCTCCTCTTTAAAGTTAAATTATATAGAGAGTTTTCAAATATGCAATACTCAAATGTATTTGAAAGTAAAACAATTGACTTAATCATCGTAAGATTTAAATTTTACATCAATTTTACTTCTCATTAATGCAGAAAATGTCTGTTTCAATGAAGATTGTTTGACAGAAAAATGTATTAATCAATGTAAGTGAATTAATGCAATTTTTCTTTTTCCTTCAGGGAATATAAATAATAAATTCTGAGAATAGAAAATATTTATTGATTACTACAATATTTTTCAAATTGGTAAATTACTACGTTTTAAATTTATTTTTGTGACAAAACTGAAAATTTTTGTAGGCTTCTATTTAAGTTTAATTCAAGTAATTGAAAGTTTAAATATCTATGAGAGGTTCACAACTACTTTCCCAGAAAATACAGCTCTGTTTTTATGTTAAACTGTTTAAAATGTGACTACACTTTTTTTCATTTCTCTTTTGGGAGTTCTTACTTCACATAGGAAGTCAAATTTAAGATTGGTTAGCCATATGTTACAATTCATTTTTAATCTTTATCAGATGGAAAATATATAGTAGAAATGACATACCAGTCTTTACTCAGAATACTGACAAACATGCAGTCTTCATGATTGAAGGCAGACAACTTGAGTATGTACATTTTTGAATCAAAGGGACAGATAATAAAGGGCAAAAAGACCATAAGTTTTCCCCAAAGTCATGAAATATAAAGGTGGAAAATTTTAAATCATTGTTTTAAATATTTGTGACCTAATTAGCAAAAATAGTGAGAATAGGAAGCAAAGAGACTGAAGGAGCTGGTAAAAATCGGACCTATTTTTGGACCATATTGCAAATTTCAAATGGTTAATTTGTGAGTGATTTCACCAGTTTGTCCTATGGCAAAATTGATAATAGTTTTAAAATACAATTTTCTACTTTGGCACATAAAGTTAAGTAGAAACAGTTAAGCCTTCAGGTAAATTTGCTTAAAACTCGAAGAGAGATTGCATTAAACCATACTTAAATTATACAAACGTTGAGGGACATTAACCTATTTTTTTTTTTTTGTCTCTTCTGAGCAGTGTAAAGAAATTGAATAGTCAGTGTAGCTGGTCTGTGTACCAAAACTTTCTATAAACCAAATTAATAGTGTCATCGATTTTATATAAGATACTCTAAGTTGTTAATCAGAATTAATACAAGTATTTCAATTACCATGAAAGTAATTGAAACAGCTTCATACAATTCTTCAAAAAGAATTGAGATATTTCCAGGTGGCACATATAAATTATCAATGATTATTTGACACTTTCTGATAATTAAAGACACAAGGAAGGCAAATTGCTTTTACCACATTAGCCAGGACAAATAAATACAAATGTCTCTAGGATCCACTCTTTGAAATATATCAAATCATATAATCTTCAATGCTTTTAGAATAAGTTAAATACAACAATCAGAAAATCAGAATCCTGAAGTAATTCGAATATTTTGAAGATAATTTTGAAACATGGACTAACATGTAGCTTTTTGACATATCAACAGTTAAAATAAATATTCATATTATTAGAATATGAATGTTTACATCCATTCATTCCAGTTGCTTATACTACTGCAGCAATTGAACAAAGTATTGAATTTTATATATTCAAGCTACAAAGACTAAAATGCTCTTCATTTAATGGCATTTCAGAAATACAGCAAAAAAATTACAAAGGCACCGATTTTTAAAATTTCAAGTTTAATAAAGAAAAACTCAGAATGAAAAATTTTTTTTAGAGATCTAGAATAAAAATGCATTTTGTTCTTACAGTGTTCTATAATTTAACCTTTGAAGTGGTTTTGAATTTTATGTGAATATACATTTTTAGAACTCATTCTACTCTCGTCTTTTTAATTCTACTAGAAATCATTAGATTAAGACTTAATCTTGCCCCCCTCACTGTCTCCTCTAGAAGCCCCCAGTTTTGGCTGTTGCCATCTTTATGTCCCTGAGTACCCATTGTTTAGTTCCTTTATGTCCCTGAGTACCCATTGTTTAGTCCTCACTTATAAGTGAGAACATATGGTATTTGCTTTTCTGTTACTGCATTAATACACTTGGGATAATGGCCTCCAGCTGCATCCATGTTGCTTGAAGGGACATCATTTTTGTTATTTTTTATGACTGTATAGTATTCCATTGTGTATATATGCCACATTTTCTTTCTCTAATACATTGTTAATGGGAACCTAGGTTGATTCCATGTGAACACGCAAGTGCAAGTGTCTTTTTTGTAGAATTGGTTGTTTTTTCAGGGGGGATATTTTTTCGTAGAATGGGTTTTTTTTTCTGTATTTCTTCAGTAATGGGGTTGCTGGGTTGAGTGGTCGTTCTCTTTTTAAGTTCTTTGAGAAGTCTCTAAACAACTTTTCACAGTGGCTGAACTAATTTACATTTCCACCAACCGTGTATAAGCATTCTCTTTTTCACAGCCTTGCCAGTATCTGTTTATTTTAATTTTTTAATCATAGCCATTCTGACTGGTATGAGATGGTATTTTATTGTGGTTTTTAAATATTTTTTTGAGGATTAGTGATGTGGAGTCTTTTTAATTAAAATAATATATAAATAGTAATTTAAAATATGTATGTTAATATGAAAAGATCAAATTGAGGTAATAGATAAAATTATATGCAAAATTTTTATAACGATCTAATGGATAATGTTCAATTCCATAAAGTTATGTATTTTAAAAATAAAAAGCAGTGATAAAATAATATATACCATTGTAAACAGGTCTGACATGGTTGGACCCAAGCTTCTACTTTTCTCTAAGAAAGTTTTTCTGCCTTCAGGTTTAAAAGAAACTTGCTGTTATTTCTTATGGTAGCTCAGCCTTTTACAATGTTTCATTGTTTACTTATTTTGTACCTATTGTACAAAATATTATAGCCAAAGATGTGTGTGTTTTTGTGTTTATAAGTAGAAAATAAAGGTGTGAGTAGAGATAATATAGATGAAAGATTCTGATCAATCACTGATTAGATATTATATAAGAATCTTAAAATTTTGATACTGATACAAAAATCTATGATATTGTTTTATCATGATGTTAAATGAAATAATATATATAAAGTCTAATTTACGTAAAGTCTGTAGCATAGTGCATGATTCCTGCAAAACAATAAATACAGAGTAACTACGATTACATTATTAGACATCAGTTCCTCATACAAACACATGTCCCACCAATTTCATTTGCTAAAATGGTAGACACAGGGCATATATATATATATATATATATATATTTTTGTTACCAAGGTATAGTGAAGGGAGAAATGACCTTACTGAAAATAGATAAAAATAGACTTAATATTCCACAAATAACTTCTCTGTAAAGAAATAGACTGATACTTATTTTACATAGACATGTTGCAAGTTAAAGAAAAGTTATTTTAGACTACAAAGTTGATTTGCTTGTTATGTAAAAAATAACATATCTGAATTTAGCTGCCTAATTTACTCAAAATGTCACCTTAGAATATAAAAGTTTTACTATCCTAATGAAAATAAAAAGGTAATTTTGAATTTCCCACTGTAACTTATACAGCACTGTGCAAGTTAAAGAATTATGTTTGAATAGAATTTTCACAATTAGTTGTCAAGTGATTGCCAAATTGTGCTATAAGTTGATTTAATCCAAATGCAAGCCAATTACTGATTAAAGTGAGCCCTCTCATTATTTCAGACAAATAGACAGAATTCATGCATTAATTTCTTAAAAAATTCTTCATCAAAATGTTAACCTATTAGAATAAAAATTAAAATCCTATTGTTTAATGTATTTCCAATTTCTAAAATTAGAATGTTTTATAACAAATAGAGGTTCATCAGTAGTAAAATGTCATGTTTTTCCTATTGTATACATTTTATTTTTGGTCATAATCATCACAATCTATTAAATATCAAATGAGTCTCAGGATTCTGATGATTGTGATAGATAATATTTCTACCAAGTTGAAATTTATAGTATGCTAAAATGCAATATTTTATTTATGTGCAATAAATAAAATAAAGTCTAATTATACCACAAGATCCAGCAATCTTACTTTAGTGCTTACCCAAATAAAAGGAAAATTTATATCTATGCAAAACCCTGCAGACAAATATTTATAACAGCATTATGCATAACTGCCAAAACATGAGCTTAACCAAGATTTCTTTAATAGATGTATGGATAAATAACTGTAGTATATCCATACAATGAAATGAAATATTATTCATCTATAAAAGGTAATCCATTATCAAACCATGAAAAGACGTGAATAATTTTAAATACATATTGTTAAGTGAAAGAAGCCCATTGGAAAAGCCTTCATACTGTGTGGCTCCAACTTTATGACATTCTGAAAATGGCAAATGTATGAAGACTATAAAATGATCTGTGGTTGCCAAGAGTTTAGGGGAAAAGAGGGGAGATATAAATAGGTGAAACACATACCCAAGATTGGGTAATTTATAAAGGAAAGAGGTTTAATGACCTCACAGTTCCACATGGCTGGGAAGACATTACAATTACGGCCGAACATAAAGAAAGATGTGAGCAAAGGCATATCTTGCATGGTGGCAGGCAAGAGGGCTTGTGTAGGGGAATTCCCCTTTATGAAATCATCAGATCTTGTGAGACTTATTCACTATCATGAAAACAGCAAGAGAAAAACCAATCCCATGATTCATTACCTCCCACCAGATCTCCCATGACACATGGGAATTATGGGAGCTACATTCAATATGAGATGTGAATAGGGACACAGCCAAACCATGTCATCCTGCCCCTGTCCTCTCCCAAATCTCATGTCTTCACATTTCAAAACCAGTCATGCCTTCCCAATAGTCTCCCAAAGTCTTAACTCATTTCAGCATTAACTCAGAAGTCTACATTCCTCATCTGAGACAAGATGAGTCCTTTCTGCCTATGAGCCTCTAGAATCAAAAGCAAGTTAGTTATTTCCTAAATATAATGAGGATACAGGCATTGGATAAATACAGCCATTCCAAATGGGAGAAGTTGGCCAAAAAAAAAAAAAAAAAGGGGGGGAGTGGCTATAGGCCCCATGCAATTCTGATATGCTGTGGGGCAGTCAAATGTTAAAGTTTCAAAACGATCTTCTTTGACTCCATCTCATATCCAGGTCATGCTGATGCAAGAGGTGGGCTATCATGACCTTGGGCAGCTCTGCCCCTGTGGCTTTGCAGGGTATAGTTTCGCTGTTGGATGCCTTCATGGCTGGTGTTGAGTGCCTGTGGCTTTTCCAGGTACCTGATGTAAGCTGTAGGTGGATCTACCATTCTGGGGTCTGCAGGATGGTGGCTCTCTTCTCCACTAGGCAGTGCCACTGTGGGGACTCTGTGTGGAGGATCACAACCAGATTTCCCTTCCACACTGCCCCAGCAGAAATTCTCCATGAGGGCTCCACCCCTGCAGCACACATCTGCCTAGACATCCAGGCATTTCTGTACATCCTCTGAAATCTAGACAAAGGTTCTTAAACCTAAATTCTTGACTTCTGTGCACCTGCAGGCCCAATACCACATGTAAGCCACCAAAGCTTGGAAATTGCACCATCTGAAGCCACGGCCCGAGCTCTATGTTGGTCCCTTTTAGCCATGGCTGGGATGCAGGGTACCAAGTCCTGAGACTTAGTACAAAGCCACAAGGCCCTGGATCTGGCCCACAAAAACATTTTTTCCTCCTAGGCTCTGGACCTGTGGTGGGAGGTGCTGTGTGAAGACTTCTGACATGGCCTGGAGACATTTTCCCCAATGTCTTGGTGATTAACATTTGGCTCCTCATTTCTTATGCAAATTTCTGTAGTTGGCTTGAATTTCTCCTCAGAAAATGGGTTTTTCTTTTCTATCAAATCATAAGGCTGCAAATTTTCTGAACTTTTATGTTCCACTTCCTTTTAAAAAATAAGTTTCAATTCCAAACCATATCTTTGTGAATATATAAAACTGAATACTTTTAATAGCATCCAAATCACCTCTTGAATATTTTGCTGCTTAGAAATTTCCTCCAGCAGAAACCCTAAATCATCTCTCTCAAGTTCAATGCTCCACAGATCTCTAGGGCAGGGGCAAAATGCCGCCAGTTAAAGCAAGAGTCACCTTTGCTCCAGTTCCCAAAAATTTCTTCATTTCCATCTGAGACACCTCAGCCTGGACTTTATTGTTCATATCACTGTCAACATTTTGGTCAAAGCCATTTGACATGTCTCTAGGAAGTTCCAAACTCTCCCTCATCTTCTTGTCTTTTTTTGAGCCCTCCAAACTGTTCCAATCTCTGCTTGTTACCCAGTTTTAAAGTCACTTCCACATTTTCTGGTATCTTTATAGCAGTCCGCTACTCCGAGTACCAAATTGCTGTATTGGTCTGTTATGCTGATAATAAAGACATACCTGAGACTGGATAACTTATAAAGGAATAAGGTTTAATGGACTCACAGGACCACATGGCTGGAGAGGCCTCACAATCATGGTGGAAGATAAAGGAAGAGCACAGGGACATCTTACATGGAGGCAGGCAAGAGGGCTTCTGTAGGGGAACTCCCCTTTATAAAACTGTCAGATTTTCTGAGACTTTATCACTAGAACAGCATGGGAAAGATCCACCTCTATGATTCAATTATCTCCCACTGGTATCCTCCCATGACAGGTGGAAATTATAGGAGCAGCAATTCAAGATGAGATTTTGGTGGGGACACAGCCAAATCATATCATTGGGTATATCAGCATGTCAGTGAGAACATGCCACCTAATGGTGTGCTGATCATGAGAGAAGCAAAGACCTATTAAAATAAACTGAAAATTAGAAGAAACTGTGACTATTCGGCAGGTTTCAATACTTTAAGAAAAGAAACACCATTAAATTTTTTAAGATTTCTGTTGAAAATGTACTGCTGATCATGAAGCAGTGGAGAAATTCTTTGATGAGTTGGCCAGGGTCATTGCTGATAAAAATTTGATGCTAGAATAAGTCTATACCACTGATTAAACATCACTGTTTTGATATCATTGTTCCAGAAAGACACTGACTATAGTTGAGGAGACAGCCCCTATGAGAATTAAAGATGTCAAGGACAGAATAACTGCACTGGTATGTGCTAATGCAGCAGGCATGCCTAAGTGTAGCTTGCTTTAATAGGCAAAAACTTCTGTCCTCACAGTTTTCAAAAACAAAAAATTAATTTCTTATCAGTGTTTTTTTATGCTAACAAAAAGACGTGGGTCACCAGGGACATCTTCTTGGTTGGTTTTACAAACATTTTTACAAGTGGCTTGTGCTCACTACAGAGAAGCTGAGGTGGATGACAACTGCAAGATTTTATTATTCCTCAACAACTGTTCTGTTCATCTATCAGCTGAAATTCTCATAAAAATAATGTTTATGGCATGTACTTTCTCAAATGTGATTCCATTGATTTAGCCATATGACTGGAATATCCTTAGATTAATGCAGAGTAAATATAAAAACACCTTCCTGAATAGTATACTAGCAGTAGTGAAGAGAGGCATGGGTATGAAAAGTTTTCAAAGGAGCTTAGCATAAAGAATGCTGTATGTGCTGTTATCAATGCTTAAAACACAGAGACTAAAGAAAAGTTTGTGCATGTATGCCTGGCACAACCTCTGGCTTGTCACTATGTACAATGATAATGGTGAACAAGGTGGTGACTCTGAAGGATTTCATCTGTCAAGTGAGGAAACTGATGATTGACCTTATCACACATGCAAAAAATGTACCTTCATAGCTCTCAAGTAAGCTGGAAGAAGCAGATACAGAAGTTTTAACACTGATAATGAGGCTACAGTTCTTTATTTACTGACTGGTGGTGAAATAGCCAAAATGGTTCTTAATCAAGGTTATTGTGATATAGTGACTATAAAGGTGATGTTAATACTGTAGAAAAATTACCTATACAAAACATTGTGAAAATGTGTGATGGGCTTATTAAAGGGCTAGAGTAGCATGCTTTCATAACAGAACAATAGATCATGTCAGTTTATAAAATCAAAGAGAAAATTCTAAGACAAACAGTCCCTGGTGTGTGATGTTCCCTCCCTGTGTCTGTGTGTTCTCATTGTTCAACTCCCACTTATGAGTGAGAACATGTGGTACTTGGTTTCCTTTTCCTGTGTCAGTTTGCTGAGAATGATGGTTTCTAGCTTTATCCATGTCCCTGCAAAGGACATGATCTCATTCGTTTTTATGGCTGCACAGTATTTCATGGTATATATGTGCCACATTTTCTTTATCCAGTCTATCATTGATGGGCATTTGGTTGGTTCCAAGTCTTTGCTATTGTAAATAAAAAGCAATTGACCTTTCTATGTCAACCTTATATCCTGTAGCTTTGCTATAATTGCTTATTAGTTCTAGGCATTCTAGAAAATTTTAGATAGATGATTTTTTCTTTCAAGATTAAATATTTCTCTTCCTACTCTTCTTTCTTGCATGTTTTCTGGCAAGAAGTATAATTCTTATATTTATTCCTTTACAATTAAATTCTGCTATTACTCCCACTACCAGGGTTTTTGAAGATGATCTCTTTGTCTTTGATTTTCTACAGTTTGGGTAAGACGCACTCATAGGTTTTGTTATTAACCTGTATGCTGTTCTATGAACTGCCTAGATTTGTGGTTTGGTGTTTGTCATTAGTTTTTTTAAAAAAAAATTTGTGCCATTATTACTTAAAAAAAATTTTTGCACCCTTCTTTATTTTCTTTTGCTATTCCAATTATGTATATGTTGCCTCTGTTGAAATTACATTACAATTTTGGATATTCTTTTATGCTCTTACTTATTTTTCTCTTTGAATTTCAATCTGAGGAGTTTCTATTGACTTATCTTTAAGCTGCATAATTCTTTTTCAGATTTTTTCAATTTACTATTTTGTTAAAGGAATTATTTATTAAAGGAATTTTTAATTTTTTTTTAACAATGTTTTGGATTTTAGAATATTCTTTAGATTCTCTTTGAGTTTTTTTCTGTGCACATTCCCCATCTGTACTTGCATGTTGTCTACCTTTTTCATTAACACATTAACATAATAATCATAATTGTTTCTAATTCCCACTGTGGAAATTCCAAAGTCTGTACCACATCCGAATTTGTTCTAATGATTGGTTGTTTTCTGAAAGGTTTTTCTTGCCTATTAGCATACCTTGAAATTTTTTTGTTGAAATATGAACATGATGTACTATTTAATAGAAGCTGAGGTAAATGAGCCTTCTTTAATGTGACCTTTATGTTAATCTGGCTATGATTTGCGTTGTCTGCTACAGCTGTAGGTGTTAGAGGTTACAATTTCTTCTAGTGTCTGTTTTTTGTCTGACCCTTTGTCTTTGGTTTTCCCTAAGAATTTATTCTTAAATAGAGTCTTCACATTGTGGTTCTTTCAGTTGCAATCTACTATTATTATACTAAAGCTCTGGTATGTCCTGTAGGGTGTCGGGGAGGGAAAAAGTTCTATAATCCTATAATAAAATATCAGTCTTTTAATGAGTCTATATCTTTCATCTCTGACCTTTACAATGTTTTTGCTCCCTTATGTGAGACAGTGTGTACAAGGAATTGCAGTGGGTAATAGCCTTTCTTCCAGGTTGGATGAGGCCCTGTAAAGCCTTTTCCTCTGAGTATTGACCTTTGTCTGGAAAAAATGTTCTGGGAGTATTTTAAATTGGTTGCATTTTTTCTCCCCTGCCAGAAAGATGAAGATTTTTTTTTTTTTGGCTTGGATCTTCACTGTAAAAACCTTGTGGGTTTCTAGATGTAACATGTACAAAATTGTGGTGTGTGTGTGTCTGTGTGTGTGTGTGTGTGAGAGAGAGAGAGAGAGAGAGAGAGAGAGAGAAAGGAGAAGTGTACCCCAGGTGTTTTTCACCTTCATGGTATTCCATATTGAGCTGCTCACAGTTCTTCAAAGTTAGCAATCAAGTGTTTCCACTAGTTCGTAGTTCCAATGTCTTCTTCAAGCAGGCTGATTGAAGCTGTGATTCTCTATATTCTCTATATTTACTTGTCTCTCCAGATTTCAGGGTAGCAGTTTGCTCTGTAACCTCAACTTTTTGACAGATTGAAGAAAAGTAATCAATTTCAGTGCAGCATGTCTTCTTGTTGCAAGGATCAGAGTGAAAATTTCCAAGTTCTTTATTTATCTGAGCTGAGAGCAAAAGTCTTAAATACTTCTTTTAACAGTATGTAATAAAACACAAATGCCAAAGTTTTTATGAAAGTTAGAATTTATTGAAAAATATATATATAATATGTTAATAAGGATAAATTATATATCTAGATTAAATTTTAAAATACTTGGGAGTAGAAGATGAAAATGTAAAGAAAGAAAAAATGGGCAAAGATGAAAAACCAAAGTACTCTTTAGAAACTTTCTCTAGGGAGAGAGATCCAAGATGGCCGATCACTAGCAGCTCAGGATTGCAGCTCCCAGTAAAAGCGCAAAGAGCCAGTGGACGCCACACTTACCGATAAATTTTCACTGCCCACGGACCAGGACATTCCCAGTGGAGGAG
>CAUYQU010070928.1:0-44937 GCA_963574635.1 Cheracebus regulus | reverse complement strand
AACCAAACAAAACCAAACCAAACCAAACCAAACCAAACCAAACCAAACCAAACCAAACCAAACCAAACCAAACCAAACCAAACCAAACCAAACCAAACCAAACCAAACCAAACCAAACCAAACCAAACCAAACCAAACCTGATCTCTCTGCTGTCCCGATACCTTAACTGCCCACTCTTTTCTGCTGGCCCAGTCCATCAGCATTCCCATGCTATCGGCCTCCTTTTTCTCTCCTCACTCCCTCTGGCATCTCCCTGGTGCCCTGTCCGTGCCCAGCACTTTGTTGTTTTCAGATCATATTGGGGGACCCCTGTGGACCACGCGGCCTCCTTCTCTTTGTGCCCCTCTGCCTAGCCCACCGAGGTCTCTTCCTCTCCATCTCCCTCCCCTCCCCCAGCCCATCTCCCTCTCTCTCTGCAGAGCCTGGGAAATTGAGGAGTCCCTTGTGGCAGGGCTGACCTTGAAACAGATCTTTAATAAAAAAGGAGCAGACTCGGCAGCCTCCCCTGCTCGCCCCTCCTCCTTCCCAGCCTTCTACTCTCCTCTCCGTTGCTCATAAATCCACCATCAGGGGCCATCGCTCCGGGGTAAGCATTGCCCTCATTAGGGTCTTTTAAAACGTGCACATCCTTGGGACGTGGGGATGTGAGGGAAGAAAGCTTTTGTTGAGATCTGGGGGTGTGATGTAGAAGGGGAGGGGGCTACACTTCAAGGCTGTGGCCTCTGCTGCTTCTGCCTAGAGCTTCACATGGGCCCTCCTGCCCCCAGGACCCCCTCTCACCACCAAGGTGTCACACGGTCCAGCCCCCATCCCAGACTGGGGTCATCCTCCTCTGGGAAGGGACGGCTGTCAGCAGCAGCCTATGACTCACCCACTTGGAGGGGCTTCAAATCAAGTCTCCTACAGACCCACGTCCGCTCTCAGCCTGAGCCCAGGAGCGACAATGATGCACATCTTTGAAAACTGCATTAATCTGGCTGGGTGGGCTCCTGTAATTGCAGCACTTTGGGAGGCCAAGGTGGGAGGATCACTTGAGCCCAGGAGTTCAAGACCACCCTGGGTGACATAGTGAGATCCTGCCTCTACTAAAAAAAAAATAAAAATTAGCTGAGTGCAGTGCACACACCTGTAATTCAAGCTACTTGGAAGGCTGGAGCAGGAGGATCCCTTGAGGTCAGGAGTTTGAGGCTGCTGTGAGCTATGATCGAACCACTGCACTCCAGCCGGGATGACAGAGTAAGATTCTCTCTCTAAAAATAAATAAATAAGGCCGGACATGGTGGATCACACCTGTAATCCTAGCACCTTGGGAAGCCGAGGTGGGAGGATCATTTGAGGTCAGGAGTTCGAGACCAGCCTGGTCAACATGGCAAAACCCTGTCTCTACCAAAAATACAAACATTAGCTGGGCACCTGTAATCCAGGCTACTCAGGAGGCTAAGGCAGGAGAATCACTTGAACCTGGGAAGCAGAGTTTGCAGTGAGCTGAGATCAGGCCACTGTACTCCAGCCTGAGCTAAAAATAAGACCCTGTCTCAAAAATAAAAAAAAATAAAAAAATGAAAAAATTTAAAAATGAAAACTGCTGTATTCCAGTGATCGTATTTCCTCCTGATTACCTCTAATCCCACAATGAGCCTGTGAGGGAAGGACCAGCATCCCATCTTACAGGTGAGAACATTGAGGATCAGGGCGGTTCAGAGCTTAGCCACAGCCATCTGGTCCATAAGCAACCTGGGCAATGATCTGAGCCAGGATCTGTCAGACCCAAAGCCAGGCCTGCCCCTGAGCCAGTGGCCTTGTCTGTGCCCCATCTTCTCCCTCTTCCTTGGATCTGTGGCCCAGGCCCCTACCCTGAGCAGGGCACACAGCTCTTCCCCCTTCCTGATCCTGGAACCCACCCAGGCCCAGAACCCACCCAGGCCCTTGAAGGCAGGCCGTACTAGAGGGGCAGACCTCCTTAAAACCAGGTTGTCAATTTCCCGACTCCTCAGCACGTTCCCCTCTTCCCTGGGATCTCTTGGGACTCTAGAGCCTGAAGCCCCCTGAGCTGTCCACAAAGTGTGTCTGTGACCCTGGCTGGCCCTGCTACCCGGCCCAGTCCCCTAGGTCTTGAATGGGTCTTACAGGAGGTGCAGATGTGTGTATGAATGCGAGTGCACAGATGAGTGTGTGCATGAGACATGGGGGGAAAAATGAGTGAATGAATAAATTCATGAATAATTTTGCAAATGAATGAATGAATGAGGATGCATTCCAATGAATAAGTGAATGAGGCATTGAGTCAGTGAACTCTGCCTTCCAGGCAAGGCTGAGGCAGAGGCAGAGACTTCCTCCTCTCTGCGTTCTCCCTCCCCATGACCCCCACTGTGACCACCAAATGTTCCTGCTTCCCTTCCTGGGACAAGAGTGCCAATCTGGGGACTACATCTCCCAGCATTCCTAGTTGGTATGGATATGGACCATGTGACTAATTCTCACCCATGGAATGCAAGCAGATGTGATCACTTCCTGGAATGGCCCCTAGAAAGTAGATGGGCCCTCTCTGCTCACTCCTCCCACATTGCATTGGCTGCTGGCAGAATGCCCAGGATTCCAAGGCCCTGGATTGGGTGGGGAGCCACAAGATGAAAGGAGCCTGACCACAAACATCAATTTAGGATTGTCACTTTGGGAGGCTGAGGCAGGAGGATTGCGTGAGGCCAGGAGGTCAAGACCAGCCTGGGCGACATAGTGAGACTGCCTTTATTTCTCTAAAATTAAATTAAAAATTAAAACAA
This sequence comes from Cheracebus regulus, assembly GCA_963574635.1. Classification (NCBI taxonomy): domain Eukaryota; kingdom Metazoa; phylum Chordata; class Mammalia; order Primates; family Pitheciidae; genus Cheracebus; species Cheracebus regulus. Next base: position 42,156 of record CAUYQU010070928.1, on the reverse strand, counting down.
ACAAACGAAAAAACCTTAGAACTACCAGAACATAAGAAATAATAAATAGAAGCCCCTGAAATGCTGGGGTTTATTTGTTACAGCAACACTGCCTGAACACACTTACATAGGCAAATTATTTGTCATCAAGGTATATTTAGGCAGAGGTCCCCTGTAGGCTTGAGCCAAAGAACTTAGCCCAGAAATCTGGCTGGGCGCAGTGGCATACACCTGTAATCTTAGCACTTCGGGAGACCGAGGCAGGTGGGTCACATGAGGTCAGGAGTTTGAGACCAGCCAGGCCAACATAATGAAACACTGTCTCCAATGAAAATACAAAAATTAGCCAGCATGGTGGTGCATGCTTGTAATCCCAGCTACTTTAGAGGCTGAGGCAGAAGAATTGCTTGAACCCAGGAGGCAGAGGTTACCGTAGACCAAGATCACGCCACTGCACTACAGCCTGGATGACAGTGAGACTGTTTTTTTTGTTTTTTTTTTTAAAAAGGGCTGGGTGCAGTGGTTCATGCCTGTAATCCCAGCACTTTTGGAGGCTGAGGCAGGCAGATCATGAGGTCAAGAGTTTGAAACCAGCCTAACCAATATGGTGAAACCCTGTCTCTACTAAAAATACAAAATTAGCTGGTGTGGTGGTGTGTGCCTGTTATCTCAGCTACTTGGGAGGTTGCGGCAGGAGAATCGTTTTAAGCTGGAAGGCAGAGGTTTCAGTGAGCCGAGATCGTGCCACTGTACTCCAGCCTGGGCCACAGAGGGAGACTCCATCATTAAAAAAAAGAAAAAAAAATGCCCAGTAGAGGGAAGGTTAGGATGTGGAGAGAATGGGGTGAGACAGAATCACTCTATCACCCAGGCTGGAGTGCAATGGCATGATCTCAGCTCACTGCAACCTCCCAGGTTCAAGCAATTCTGCTGCCTCAGCCTCTCAGGTAACTGGGATTACAGGCACGCGCCACCATGCCTGGCTAATTTTTGTATTTTTAGTAGAGATGGGGTTTCACCATGTTGGTCAGGCTGGTCTCAAACTCCTGACCTCATGATTCACCCACCTTGCCCTCCCAAAGTGCTGGGATTACAGGAGTGAGCCACTGCGCCCTGCACTCCACCTCTCTCCTTGGCCATCAACTACTCACCGTAGTCCCTCCATCCCACACTGGGGACCTGTTTCCAGGTCGACTGGACAGGTGCCCAGTCTGGAGACCCTCACCCCCAAGGATTGTGCAGGGAGCTCTCTCTCCTTGGAGGCTGGGAGCACTGCACCTGGGTCCCCGTATTCCAACTCGGGGCAGAGACAGCAGCTGAGGCTACCTTGGACAATGTGACCCAGTTTCATCTCTTGCATCTGTCTGCCAGGGGAACAGATTTAGTCACCTGAATTCACTGCACAATCCACACCCACACGCCAGACTCACACACATCTACCATGTATTGTATATTGTATATACGTGCCACCTATGCAAAGCCAGGTGTCCCCCACACTTCTACACACACCCCCTCATACCCCATGATGTGCTCCATACACTGGCTGTATCTACTCCTTCACGCACATATATCCACACCTCTTTCACCCTGTAAGAATCAGACTTCAGGCACATTCCACACCCACGCAGCTGCCAACATCCACAACACACATGCTCCCATATAACCAGACTGACCAACATAGGGAAATCCCATCTCTACTAAAAATACAAAAATTAGTCTGGGCGCAGTGGCTCACACCTGTAACCCCAGCACTTTGGTAGGCTGAGGCGGGCAGATCACAAGGTCAGGAGATGGAGACCATCCTGGCCAACATGGTGAAACCCCATCTCTACTAAAAAAAAAAATTAGCTGTGTGTGGTGGTGTGTGCCTATAATCCCAGCTACTCAGGAGGCTGAGGCAGGAGAACTGCTTTTTTGTGTTTTTAGTAGAGAAGGGTTTCACCGGGTTAGCCAAGATGGTCTCCATCTCCTGAGGCAGAGACTGCAGTTAGCCGAGATCGCGCCACTGCACTCCAGCCTAGCGACAGAGTGAGACTCTGTCTCAAAAAACAAATAAAAACAAAAATTAGCCAGGCATGGTGTGTATGCCTGTAATCCCAGCTACTTGGGAGGCAGAGGCAGGAGAATCATTTGAACCCAGGAAGCGGAGGTTGCAGGGAACCGAGATCACGCCATTGCACTCCAGCCTGGGAGACAGATCGGGACTTCATCTCAAAAAAACATGGGGACCCACACCTGTGCACCCATGCCTAATATACTCACCAATGCATTAGACCCTGGCCCGCCAAACTATCTTCAAACAAACCCTGGTCTCCAAATTTTCAGGGAGATTGATTTGAGTAATAATTCTCTCTTCTACGTGGCATGGCTGGCCTCATGACACTTACACTCTTTCTTCATTGCAATGCCATGGTCTCAGGGAATTGGTTTCATCTGTGCAGTGGGCAGGAAGAACCCATCTGCGACTACAGCCCCCAGCCAGACACAATCCCAGAGTGAGCCCAGGGCAGCTATTGCTGTCTTTATGGGATGGCCACCCTACTGGGCATGGTTGTGGGGTGGGGAAATTAGCAAGCTGAGGCTCAGAGTGGAAGACCTAGCCTGTAGAGGTGGCTGCCTGTAGGAAGAGCAAACCCACACTGACTCAGAGCCCCAGCTACCCAGAGACAGGAGGAGATGGACTGATGTTTCCTCCATGAGGCCCTAGCCTGGGGCCCCATCTCTTCCACAAGGCCTTTTCTGACTGCCCAAGGGGTCCCAGTCCCCAGAGAAGCCCGGGCAGCAGAAGTCTTTCCTTACTTTTTTTTTTTTTTTAATAGACAGGGTCTGTCGGGAGCGGTGGCACGTGCCTGTAGTCCCAGCTACTCTGGAGGCTGAGGTGGGAGGATCGCTTGAGCCCAGGAGTTCTGGGCTGTAGTGCGCTATGCCAATCGGGTGTCTGCACTAAATTCAGCATCAACATGGTGACCTCCCGGGAGCAGGAGACCACCAGGTTGCCTAAGGAGGGGTGAACTGGTCCAGGTCAGATATGGAGCAGGTCAAAACTCCCATGCTGATCAGTAGTGGGATTGCACCTGTGAATAGCCGCTGCACTCCAGCCTGGGCAACATAGCGAGACCCCGTCTCAAAAAAAAAAAAATAGGATCTCGCTCTGTCGCTTCGGCTGGAGTGCAGTGGTGCGATCATAGCTCACTGCATCACAGCTCTTACATCAGCCTCCCTGGTAGCTGGGACCACAAGTGTGCCCCACCACATTGGCTAATTTTTATTTTATTTTTCAGTAGAGATGAAGGTCTCACTACGTTGCCCATGCTGGTCTCAGACTCTTGAGCTCAGGCAATCCGTCTGCCTTGGTCTCCCAGAGTGCTGGGATGACAGGCATGGGGCACCTCACCTGTCTGTACTTCATGTTTTTGTTTTTTTTGTTTTGAGATGGAGTCTTTCTCTGTCACCCAGGGTGGAGTGCAGTGATGGGATCTCAGCTCCCCACAACCTCCGCCTCCAGGGTTCAAGTGATCCTCCTGCCTCAGCCTCTCGAGTAGCTGGAATTACAGGCACCCACCACCACACCTAGCTCATTTTGTATTTTTAGTAGAGATGGATTTCACCATGTTGGCCAGTCTGGTCTCGAACTCCTGACCTCAAATGATCCACCCACCTCTGCCTCCCAAAGTGCCGGGATGACAGGCATAAGCTACTATCCCTGGCCTGTAATTCATATTTTATGTCCACGTTCTTGCTCGACTCTTCCTGCAGGGCTATTTAATCCCCCCCTTTTTTTTTTTGAGACTGAGTCTCCCTTTGTCACCCAGGCTGGAGTGTAGTGGCACGATCTCGGCTCACTGCAACCTCCATCTCCCGGGTTCAAGCGATTCTCCTGCCTCAGCCTCCCAAGTAGCTGGGACTACAGGCGAGCGCCACCATACCCAGTTAATTTTTTGTATTTTTACTAGAGATGGGGTTTCACCGTGTTAGCCAGGATGGTCTCCATCTCCTGACACCGTGATCAGTCCGTCTCAGCCTCCCAAAGTGCTGGGATTACAGGTTTGAGCCACCGTGCCTGGCCACTTTGTCCTTTCCTTTAAGTCTCCTTACATTTGTACCGAGCGGTGTTCTAGGCAGCGCCCCCCAGGATGTGGCAGACTCAATGCGCTGTTCTCTAGCATTTCTGATACTCATATTTGTATGCGTGAATTATTCATTATCCACAAAATGCACGTGTGTAAGTCATCCTGGCACCCCTTGGAGAGGCCTGGCTTGGCTCCCAGCACCAGGCCCTGCCCAGAGCTCCTGAGACAATCCCACTCCCTCCCACAGGCAGGCTCATGACCGCAGCCAGGTCAATGACCCCACTCCCTCACCCAGGAAAAGCCCTGTGGGGTAGAGTCTGCTGGGCTCAGAGGATTCAGGTGCCGCCCACCCATCTCGTGCTGGGTGACTGCAGGCTAGGTCTTCCACTCTGAGCCTCAGCTTGCAATTTCCCCACCCCACATCCATGCCCAGTAGGCGCCTGACACAGAATGGCCATCCCATAAAGACGGCAGTAGTGGCCCTGGGTTCACTCTGGGATGTACCTGGCTGGGGGCCATAGCTGTGCGATGGGTTCGTCCTGCCCACTCCACAGACAAAACCAATTCCCTGGGATCACAGCAGTACAGTAAAGAGTGGCCAGGTGTGCTGGCTCATGCCTGTAATCTCAGCACTTTGGAAGACCCAGGTGGGCAGATCACCCGCGGTCAGGAGTTGAAGACTAGCCTGGCCAACACAGCGAAACCCCATCTCTACTTAAAAAAAAAAAAAAAATTAGCCCGGCGTGGTGGCAGGTACCTATAATCCCAGCTACTAGGGAGGCTGAGACAGGAGAATCTCTTGAACCCAGGAGACAGAGGTTGCCTTGAGCCGAGATCATGCCATTGCACTCCAGCCTGGGCATCAAGAGTAAAACTGTCTCAAAAAGAAAAAGAAAGAGTGCAATTGGCAAGAGGCTGGCCACGCCACTCAGGAAATGGAATTATTACTCAAATCGATCTCCCCAAAAATTCGGAAACCAGGGTTTTTTGAGGACAGTTTGATGGGCCAGGAACTGCACATCTGGGTGGGGCCACATGGCCGGTTGGTGGGTCTGGATGAGGCAATCAGTCATCAGAAATGCAAAAACCTGGCCGGGCACAGTGGCTTATGCCTGTAATCCCAGTAGTTTAGGAGGCCGAGGCAGGAGGATTGCTTGAGCCCAGGAGTTTTTGACCAGCCTGGGCAACATAGCGAGACCCCACCTCTACAAAAATTAGCTGAGCATGGTGGCACACAACTGTTCCCAGGTACTCGGGAGGCTGAGATGGGAGGATCACTTGAGCCCAGGAGGTTGAGGCTGCAGTGAGCCATGATCGTGCTATTGAACTGCAGCCCCAGCAACAGAATGAGATCCTGTCTTTAAAAAAAACATTTAAAAAAGGCAAGATGGGGATTGGTTGGATCAGATCTCTTTCACCGTCATAATTTTCTCACTGTGATATCTGTGAAGGCGGTTTCAGGGCAGCCCCTCTCTGCCTCTCCATGTGTAATGTGGGGTAAACAGCCTCTCTCAGAGGCCTCCAGGGACAATGTGAGATGGCAGATGGAAGATTCCGGGTGACAAAATACTCTACATGCAGGCATTTCCAGGATTTGCTCTAGGGTTTGCAGCAGGCGTTGGAGGGGCTTCCACTGCACCCCTCTTTTCTGAGCCAGACCTTTCAGCAGAGCTCAGCCCAGCCTGGGGTATATCTGCCATCAGTCACCACTGTCAAAGCTTACAGTACCCAGCCCCCGATATATACACACCCATGCATGTAACACTGACCTCCCCCTAACACAGGATCAGCCTCAGCCCGTGGGGGGAGAATTTTCACTACCTCCAACCATGGACTCAGGCAGGAGACATCCCTCCAGGGCTGCATCGGAGTTAACCTAATTCTGGGCCTTTGGTCTGCCTGGCACACTGGCACCGGCTCACAGCTCACAGCTGGCTGGGAGAATACAAACCAGAAGGAACCTGGAGGGGAAGCCAGCAGGACTCAGAGGAGTTATTTTTAGACAGCAAGGTGGGGTTTGCGGTGGATCTGGCCTTCAGAGTGATGGGAGGCTCCAGTCAGAGGGATAGGGTGGTGGGCAAGTGGCTTCTCCTTCAAGGGACCAGGCAGGCCGGCGTGGGGCTTCCAGGAAAGTGGGGAGGGGGCTGAGAGCCAGAAAGGGGGTTGCTGTGGCTTCCTGCCAGAGCTGTGCCCGCTGGGCCTGGGACAGATGCAAAGCACACACCGGGGTTTTGGGGCCAAAGAGGCCAGCTTGGGAGAGTGAAATGGCTCTAAAGTGGGCAGAAGGTTGGGCATGGTGGCTCACACTTGAAATCCCAACACTGGGAGACCGAGGTGGGAGGATTGCTTGACCCCAGGAGGTTGAGGCTGCAGTGAGCTATGATTGCACCCCTGCACTCGAGCCTGGGAGACAGTGCAAGATCCTATTTCAAAAAAATAAAATGAAATATAAAAATCGCAGGCAGAAGGTTCTGGGGTGTGTGTGTGTGTGTGTGTGAGTGTGTGTGTTTGTGTGTGTGTGTTTGTGTGAGACAGAGTCTTGCTCTGTCACCCAGGCTGGAATGCAATGGCATGATTTTGGCTCACTGCAACTCCCGCCTCCCAGGTTCAAGCGATTCTCCTGCCTGAGCCTCCTGAATAGCTGGGATTACAGGCATCTACCACCAGGCCCAGCTGATTTTTGTATTTTTAGTAGAGACGGGGTTTCACCATGTTGTCCAGGCTGGTCTCGAACCCCTGACCTCGTGATCCGCCCACTCGGCCTCCCAAAGTGCTGGGATTACAGGCGGTAGCCACGTGCCTGGCCTCTGCCTTGCTTCTCCGGGGCAAGGATGACAGGGTCTGCACCTCCTGCCCTGATACTGTGTCTCGCGTTTCCACTGGCCTCCTGGATCCACTCCCCCTCCCTTCTCGCTGTCTGATGATGGCTGTCCCTCCTGCCTAGACGAGCAGAGACCAGACAGAGCCGCGAGCTGGATTTGGCTCTGGAATGCCACTGCGCGCTCCGCTGACCGCGACCTCGCGGGACTGGAGCAGGGCTGGTGCAGCCGCAGCCTCTGGCTCCCTCTGCAGGCAGCAGGCGGGAACTGCAGGGGAGCTGTGGCCTGCGGGAGACCAGGTCTTCCTCGAGGAGGTCAGGACAACCGCGTTCGCAGATTCGAGACTCGATTTCCTTATAATTACCTAGCGTGGCTGGGTGGCCCGAGGAGTTTCCTTGCCGGATGGACTCTCCTGCTGTCTCATTGGTCCATCCGGCAAAGAAACTCCTCGGGTCACCCAGCCTCGCTAGGTAATTATAAGGAAAGCGAGTCTCGAATCTGCGAACGCGGTTGTCCTGACCTCCTCGAGGAAGACCTGGTCTCCCGCAAGCCACAGGCCCTCTGCTGCCACACTCTGTTCTTTAGACTGCTTCGCCGCCTGGTGGGTGGCTTATGCCTGTAATTGCAGCACTTTGGGAGACTGAGGTGGGAGGAATCCAGGAGGTGGCGACCAACCTGAGCAACATAGAGAAAGCCTGACTCTACAAAAAAAAAAAAAAAAGTTACAAACCTTAGGCAGGTGTGGCGGCATGTGCCTGTAATCCCAGCTACTCAGGAGGCTGAGGCAGGAGGATCACTTTGGCTGGGAAGGTGGAGGCTGCGGTGAGCTATGCTTGCACCACTGCACTCCAGCCTGGGAAACAGAGGGAGACCTGGTCCCAAAAACAAAGGCCAGGCATTGTGGCTCACGCCTGTAATCCCAGCACTTTGGGAGGCCAAGGCAGGCAGATCACCTGAGGTCGGGAGTTCAAGACCAGCCTGGCCAACATGGCGAAACCCCGTCTCTACCAAAAATACAAAAATTAGCCAATAGTGGTTGTGGGTGCCTGTAATCCCAGCTACTCGGGAGGCTGAGGCAGGAGAATCGCTTGAACCCAGGAGACGGAGGTTGCAGTGAGCCGAGATCGTACCACTGCACTTCAGCCTGGCAACAGAGCAAGACTCCATCTCAACACCACCACAAACAAAACAGAGACTAGTTCTTGGCTTCTCATGGCAAAAGCCTTGGCCGCCTCATTTTGGTCATTAACACCATACATGCAGCCTCTGGTCTTTTGTTCTTCTCCCAGGGGGACAGGAGTTGTGTGCGAGGAGGTGGGCAGAAGGATGGGAGGGTGGAGAACTGGAGCTTGGAAGCAGAGGCGTGGTAGGTTTAACCCACACTGACAACTGCCGGATGGACTTCTGGGTGGCAGAAATGGGGCTGGGAGATGCTGTTTCTCCTGTCCCTGCCTGCTCACCGCCACCCAATCCCTGGTCTTTAGCATCTGAGCGGTCCCTGCCTTCACGTCTCTCCTATTTCGTGTGTGCCCACAGCACAGGCATTGCTGGGAAGATGGCTAGAAAATGCAGAATCTGGGCCGGGCACAGTGGCTTACGCCTGTAATCCCAGCTAGCACTTTGGGAGGCCGAGGCAGGCAGATTACTTGAGGTCAGGAGTTCCAGATCAGCCTGGCCAAACATGGTGAAAGCCTATCTGTACTAAAAATACAAAACTTAGCCAGGTGGGGTGGTGGGCACCTATAGTTCCAGCTACTTGGGAGGCTGAGGCAGGAGAATCGCTTGAACTCAGACGCAGAGGTTACAGCGAGTCAAGATCACGCCACTGCACTCCAGCCTGAGCAACAGAGCAAGACTCCGTCTCAAAAAAAAAAAAAAAAAAAAAAAAAAAAGTGCAGGATCTGTGCCCAGTAGCAGGCTCCGGGGCCAATGAGATGCCCTGCAACCCACACTTTGTGGAGTGTGAGCAGCCTTGGCCACCGTATCAGCGTCCTGCTCAGCTCCTGTGATGCCCTGTTCCTGCCATCCACCTCTTCAGCCTGTCTGCTCCAGCAGCTGCCTAAGATGCCAATCCCACCCTCCCTGCTGGCTGAAATCCTGCCCAGCCTGCAGAGCCAGGGCGTATGCCATCTCCTCCTCCTCCTCCTCTTCTTCCCTCCTCGATAGGGCAGTCCTCCCTGAATCTTGCTCTGCCAAATTGTGCTGAAATAACTTTGCCCTCCTGCGGAGTCCCACAGTACTGACTCTGCATTCTTCTTGTGGATTCTCTGTAAGCCCTGGAAGGCAGGGGCAGGCTTAGAGAGTGAATAGCCCAGGGACGACCGTTATCTCCAAACCCCTGTCATCATGTGGAACAATCTGGGATATTCTATGTTGCAGTCCTCCTTTTAGGATGCTAGGTCTAAACTTCTGAGATAAAGCCAGAATGGGCTTTTTTCTTTTTTCTTTTTTTTTTTTGCGATGGAGTCTCGCTCTGTAGCCCAGGCTGGAGTGCAGTGGCACAATCTCGACTCACTGCAACCTCCACCTCCTGGTTCAAGTGATTCTCCTGCCTCAGCCTCCTGAGTAGCTGGGATTACAGGCATGCGCCACCACATCCAGTTAATTTTTGTATTTTAGTAGAGATGGGGTTTCACCATGTTGGCCAGGCTAGTTTTGAACTCCTGACCTCATGATCTGCCCGTCTCAGCCCCCCAAAGTGCTTTTTTTACAGGTGTGAGCCACTGTGCCTGGAGTGGGCCTTTTTTTTTTTTTTTTTTTTTGGTCTTGCTCTGTCTCCCAGGCTAGAGTGCAGAGGCACAATCACAGCTCACTGCAACCTCAATCTCCTGGGCTCAAGCAGTCCTTCCACCTCAGTGGGATTATCCTGAGGAAACTCTCTCAGAGGTTAAGAGGTAGCCCCTGGTATAAGGAGAGGTAGTGACCCCCATCAATTGAGCCTGTCAGGTTGTTGCAAGGATCCCCAAAAATGGCAAATGCACCCCAAATACAGCCAGCATAGTGCTCTGCTCTCCACAGCAGTGAAAAATGAAACCACTGAGTTATCCACCCTCAAGGTTATCCAGCTGTTAAAACAATGCTGGGGCACGGTGGCTCATGCCTATAATCCCAGCACTTTGGGAAGCGGAGGTGGAAGGATTGATCAAGGCCAGGAGTTCAAGACCAGCCTGGGTAACAGAGCAAGCCCCCCCATCTACCATCTCTAAAAAAGATTATAAAATTAGCTGGGCATGGTGGCAGGTGCTCATAGTCCCAGCTACCGGGGAGGCTGAGGTGGGAGGATCACTTGAGCCCAGGGGTTGGAGGCTGCAGTGAGCCATGATCACACCACTGCATTCCAGCCTAGGCAACAGAGACCTATCTCTAAAGAAACATTTAGAAAAGTGTCAAGGGCAAATACACACAGTGAAAGGACAGGGTGAGCAGCGCATCTGCAAAGATAGCCACCAAAAGTCAGGTCTCCCGTAGCCACACCTTGTATGGTTCCTGCCCACATCTGTGGGTGCCTTGTGACTTGCCCTACCCTAGAGAAGGGAGTGCAAGCGAAGCTGGTTCTCAGGCCAAGCCTCAGAGCCTGGCAGTTCCTGCTTTTGCTTGTGGGAACCGAGTCATCAAGGAGCCTGTCCACCTTGCTGTAGAGGCCCCGTGAAGAATGAGAGGCCCAAGACCTTGGGGAAAAGGCCAGCTTCCAGCAGCCCTCACCTTGCATGCTCCAGCCCAGCCAGGCCTCCAGTGACTGCAGTGGGAGCAGTGGCCACAGAACCACTCAGCTGGGTCCTGTTAACCCTCAGCGTCGGGAGATAGTAACAGAAATGGCCTGGACTGTGAAAAAAGCCACCAGACTGGAGAGGAGTGGGATTGTTACAGGAACAGATAACCCCAAGAGCAGGCTACCTTCTCTCAGCCTGTGAAATATGGAAGAGAGGACAATATTATCAGTGGTTCCTTTTCCGCTTTATTTTTTAGCTGCTTTTTGGGTTTTATACAATGAACAGGTATTTCTTGTAGGAGCAAATGATGTCATCCTTCATGATAAAATCCATTTCTGTTTTTTTTTTAAAAAAAAGCTGTTGTGGACAGATGAACGTCTAAGTACTGGGCACACTTCCAGCCCTCCCCCTTCCACTGAAGGTCATTGCCTGTTGCTAGAAAGTTCTTTCCCAGGTATGCAGCTGTGTTTCCACTTCAGAGGCCACAGTTCTGGGGAACGGACTGCCCCCAACACTAAAGGGAGTCAAATCTCTTTAGTTCCCCACTCCTCGATACAACAAAGTCTCTTCTCTGTGGCCACTGATGGAAACCTGGAACCCCCTTTTGATGGTGGCACAGCGTCCTCAGCCTGGACACAGCAGCTGGGGTTTGAGCTGTCCACGTGCACCCCCACCCTGGTGTCCCCACAGCTCTGGCCATGGGCTCTGTCACTGAACATCAGGCTTGGTCAGAAGACGAAATCCAGAGCGGAAGAGCAGCAGAGGCAGCTCAATGAGAAAGATGCTGTTTGCTCAGCCAGAAAACGGCTGCCTGGCATTCACCACTGAACTATGACCCCATGAGAGTAAACGACCCCGAGGAGGAATCAGGCCTGATGATGCAAGGGTGCCTACAGGAGGGGCAGGGGGTGCACATACAGGCAAGCTTTGCATACTGTGTCCAGTCTCATAAATTAACATTTTAGACTTTCTCGAGGCTACTGATGAAAGCATCACACTTCAGTCTAACAGTTAAACAGCATCTAATTCTGATTGGTAACGAAGAGGTGGCAGGCACTCTAAAGTCAGCTCTCACGGGGAAGAAAGTACATTTATAGAAGGGACCTTGAAAAATAAAATCCAGGACGGCTTTTATTGATGCACCCATGATGAGCCACCCATAATTTGGAAGGGATGATTATGTTAATACAGCAATCGTCACCAAAGCAAATTAAAATATAAAGGTTATCTGCAACAGCTTTGCAGTGACATGATGCCTTCATAAATTAAGGAAACTGGCTGCCCAGCACAGTTGCTCACTTCAAGGTCTTCACAAAATCTTCCCCCTTCTTGATGGAGGCCTTCAGCTCGGGGATGGCTTCAGCGATCATCTTCTCCTCAAAAGAAGAGACTTTGCCAATGCCCAGGTTCTTCTCAATGCCCTTTTTCTGCGGGAGAGGGAGGTGGGAACATGTTGAGATGAAGTCTCCAGGAAAGTACTTGTTACCAAAACCCTGACCTGTTGCTTCATCGGCCCCGCAGGGGAATGTGTCTACACCTGCAGGCTCTGGGTACCTTGCTGGGGGGCGCCTTGCTGACTGGGTGGGTAGGTTTGGGCTGTGGTCAGGAGTGCGGACCTCGGAGTCAGAGGGTGCTAGGCGGGGCTCCTGTCATTGTCACTGCCTAGCTAGGTACCCTGGACAATGCCTGACCTTCCAAATGTGTTTCCTTAGCTATAAAACAAGCACCATCCACCTCCACACACACAAGGACAGTGCGACAAGCACTGGATGCCAGGCACTCAACCATCAGGGACACTCCAGTGCATTTTCCCCAACAGAGCCTGTTTCTGGGTTCTTGTCGCTTTCCCAAAAAAAGACTGAGAAACACCGTCAGTCGCCTGAATCAGATGTCACTAAGTAGGTAAATGTCTGACACTGGCAAAAACCACAGGTGTCTCTGCCACCGTCTCACCTCCAGCAACAGCCTGGTTTGCGTGGCAACAGCCTCAGACTTCCCCTGGCTCAAGGGCCTCTGAGAGCCAGGTGTGTCTCACCTGCAGGCCCCGCCTCCACACACCTGCACCAGCGAGAACAGAACTACACTGCTGAGTGCTGGTCTCTCACCAAGGCCTGGGGCCATGGCTGAAGGATTTTTCATTATCAGAACGTCTCTGAGAAAGGCCCTGGTGTGGCCCAGCGAGCCATGATACTTTCTGGCCACACAATGAAGGCAACCACACATCTGCCTGATTTCAGCCCACATGTGAGAAATGGAAACCCAGTTTGAGGGCTTCTGAGTGAGGCCTAAGGGTTTCTGCTTGCTGAAGACTCAGGCTGTCTGGCCTGGGCACTCTGGAAGAGGAATGAGGCCTTGCTGCCCCTTAGTCAGAACAAGATGAACAGGGAGTGACAGAGAGGTGTTCAGGTGGGGTAGGGAGGCCTCCCTGGGCTGCCTGGAGACCGAGAGCCTCATCAGTCAACACTCCTGGAGACCTGCTGCTGAACTGCAGGGAAGGAGATCCACTTGCTGGGAGGTTTGCACTTCACAGTCTGTGATTTCTCCCAGCTCTTCATTCTCAGGTGTGCTTCCACCCTTGAAAACCCCCGTGCTCGCCCGGCAAGGACATGCAGTTACTGCACGAAGGGACGGGGGAGCTACGCCCCTTCTCCAGAGTCAGAAGGACCCACATCCAGATACGTACCCCCAGCAGCAGCGGTGTGGAGAAGTAGGTACATTCCGTTTCCTGTGACTTCACGAATGAACATTCCACAACGCCTTCCTTTCCGTTCATTGCATCCACAAGGGAGAAGACGAAGCGGGCACCAGCATATGCCATGGAGAGGGTGGCGGAGCCTGGGGGGCACAGGCAGGTCAGCCAGGCTGGCGCCACAACCGTGTTGCCCAGGTAAGCCGGCCCCGCCAGCCAAGGCACCTGCACATCTTCCAGCCTGACAGTCGAGAACTTCGGTCAGCACCCCTGATGTTTTTTTTTATACACAAACGGTGTGAAATTGGCTCTGCCACCCTCAAAAATGACTCTCAACCCCACAAAGCAGGCTGAGCTGCCCTCTCACACAGGGATTTCCCATCAGACAAATGCAAATCAAACACTGCAAAGGACTCATCTGTGCCCAAGGACAAGCAGTTTCTCTCCAACCCTGAGCCCTTGCAAGGCCTCACTGGCACCCAGCCCCAAGCCTGCGTGAGACTCTACCTGCTCCAGCTTTAGCCTTGACCACCTCCGTGCCAGCCTCCTGTATCCGCCCAGTGAGTGCCGTCAGCTGGTCCTGGGGAAAGTCCACCTTGGGAGTGCACTGCAAGCCAAGCCGTGGGGTCAGCGAGCGGCTTCCGGGCCACCACGCCCGACCCCTCCTCACCCTCCCACCACCAGGGCATGGGAAAGGTTTGCCATAAAGAAGAAGACAACCTTTATTTAAAAAAAAAAAAGAAAGAAAGAAAGAAAAAAGCGCTATGCTGGGCACACTGCCTATGGGATAGCCCTCTTCCACAAGGAGCAGCAAAAAAATAACGTTTTTAAAAAAGAGTCAAGTCAACTCTGTCGGGAAGTTTAGTGGGTCCCTACTCATTTGTTTCTGGGGGCAGGGTCCCGCTGTCGCCCAGGCTGGAGTGGTGCAATCACAGCTCACTGCAGCCTCAACCTCCCAGGCTCAAGCAATCCTCCCGCCTCAGCCTCCCAGAATGCTGGGACTGGAGGTGTTAGCCGCTGTGTCCTGCCCTGGACTCATTTTTAAACAACGCACCTCGCTCACTCCAGCCTAACCAGTAACCTGGTGGGGCTCCCAACAGTGGTTCTCCTTGTGTGCTGGAGCCGGCGGCCCTGAGCAGCTTCTGCCCACACTTGCCCCGCAACAGAGGGCTGAGGGTCTCTATGCCCCAGGCTGGAGTTGCCTGCAACGGGAGCCCTTCCAAAACCGGGGACATAGCCAGGCCTTCTCCAGTCTGCCGGGACTGCCTCAAACCAGGTCCTGGTAAAGGGACTCCTGACCTCGAAGTCCCTCACAAGGTCACATGCGTGTACCTGAGAGATCAGGGGGATGATGGTCTTCCCGGCATGGCCACCGATGACAGGAACATTGACTCGAGCTGGATCCAAACCCTGGTGACCAAAGTGTGAAGCTGGATGAGTTTTAAGCTCTTTGAGCATAAAACATGTCGCAGCTGCCCACAGCCCCAACACTGGAAAAGCCCCCAGAACTCAGGGTGGAACAGAGCGAGCTGTGGGGAGGCCCTGTCCTGCCCCTGCTGCACTTGGATTTCCTGCCGCGGTGCCCCAAAGGGCTGAGCATGAGCACCAGCAGGGGCTGTGAGGACTCGCCGCTGTCCAAACACCACCATTCAAGGCTGCCTCATTTCTTAAACTGGAGGTACCACCCCCCCGAGAATCTGCGGACCAGGTTTGTTTGTTTTGAGACAGGGTCTCTATCCCCCAGGCTGGAGTGCAGTGGCACAATCTCAGCTGGCTGCAACCTCTGCCTCTTGGGCTCAGTGATCCTCCCACCTCAGCCTCCCACGTTAGCACACACTTCCACGCCCAACTTATGTTTTTTAAATTTTTGTAGAGATGAGGTGTTGCTATGTTGCCCAGGCTGGTCCTCAACTCCTGAGCTCAAGCTATCCTCCTGCATCGGCTTCCCAAAGTGCTGGGATTCTAGGCATTCACCACTGCGCCCAGCTGAACCAAGTATTTCTTAAAACAGACAATAACCTGGTGGGAGTTCTGGTAGGGAGGGGGCAGCCACCTGCCCTGATGGCCATGCCCGCTGAGAGCCCAGCCCTAGGCTGGGAAAAAAGCCTGGCCTGGGAGAGGGAGGACTGGCCTCATGCGCAGGCAAAGCAGGATCAGCTTGATGGGGCCGAGAGCCAAAGACCCGAGAGGCTTAGCCTGGCGGTGTGTAAGCACACACGTGCGGGCACTGTGCGGTCACCAGGGATGCAGAGTTGAAGGGACACAGTTCTGCTTTCCAGAAGCTTGTCCTCGAATACAAGACTTCTAGAATGGATGTTCCTAAGACGGGGGAAAGGGAGGCTTTGCAGTAAAGGGGAGCCTGGCATCAGCCTGGGGGGTCCAGGAGCCATGTTGAAAGTGAATATGACGGGTGAGAGGATGAGGGAGGAACCAGACACTGGAAGTTTAAGGATATTCATTCCTGATACAATCCAGGAAATTTTCAGAATGTCAGGCAGCCAGGGTAATGACAGTCCACTTCAATATTGGAGGTAGGGGACAGGGGATCTCGCAAGGGACCCCCCCATGTAGCTAGTGGCGGCTGTGGTGCAGGGCAGGACTAGGGCCTGGGGCTCGCCCAGCCCCGAGAGCTCACAAGAATGAATGCTGTTGCCTCCAGGACGCCGGGGGATGCGCCTCTGGAGGTGGGAGGCAGGACACTGCCTGGTGTGTCCACTTCCAGACTGTGGCCATCACAGGGGAACTCTACTTACCTGCACTGACCTGGTCACTCAAACTGTCTTTTTTTTCTTTTTTAGAGACAGGGTCTTGCTGTCACCCAGGCTGGAGTGCAGTGGCACAATCACAGCTTATTGCAGTCTTGAACCCCCAGGCTCAAGCGATCCTCCCACCTCAGCCTCCCAAAGTGCTCAGACGACAGGCCTGAGCCACTGCACCAGGCTTAAACTGTCTCTTGAATTCAAGTGTTTCTCCCATTCCATGGAACTTCAAGGCCTGGGGCCATGCCTTTTGAAAAGACATGTAGTGCTATGTGCATTACAGTGGGGCACCTCAAATGACTCAGAAGCAGACCTGCCCAGCCCTTGGGAGTAACACGAAGGCCGAGGGTGCCGGTGTGCACGTCCACCGCGCTGAGCGCCCGACAGCCTCAAATCTGCGGTCAGAACGAAACGCCCTGAAGCGCAAGAGGAATACGTTCTGGGGCCAAAGGAAGCGGCTCTGCAGGCTCCATGACGGAAGCCAGGGGAAAGCAGGCTGGGCAAGGACTCTAGACGCCGCTGGCACCAAGCAAGCCGACCTCAGGCCACGCCCAGCAGCTCAGCCTAGGTCCAGCAGCCCAAGGGCCAGGCACCTGGCCAGGCCCAGACTCTTCAGGGTGAGCTACCACGGGCAACCCGAAAAAGGCAGTGCCAGGGACCAGGGCCAATGACAATTTTGATGCCTCAGGACTTCTGGCACTTTCCTCAGTTCTTCATGCTTGCTCATTTTACCATCCTTTATCTAGTGGCCAGCAGGTGAATCCTCCTAGGACAGTTTTCAGAAGCAAGGAGAAAGGGGAGGACGGGAGGAGCACTGTGCAAGTCCAGCCATGGAGAACCCCAGAGAAGGTCTGAAGCCGCAGCGCTCTTTGGGAGAAGGAAGACAGCGAGATTGGTGGGACAGCCGCAAGCCAGAGTTGACGCCTGCAGGGGCTGGGTGCCTAGGTCCCACAGGAAACGCAGGGGCTGCTTCCAAGGGAGCAAGCTCTAGAAACACTGAAAACTCCCAAGTGACACGTGACCTGTAGATACCCTGGTGTCTTCCATGCCCGTAAATGGGCAGGGGTGGTGGGAGCTCTGTTCAGAAAGGTCACCTGAGCAACACCCACCCTGCCCTTACCTTCAGCTCTGCAACAAAGGTGTTGGCTCGGACGATGTCCAGGGTTGTCACGCCAAAGATCTTGTTGGGGTTGAATGCTCCGTGCTTCTTGAAAACTTCTGCTGTGATGGGGATGGTGGAGTTGACCTACGACATCCAAGAGACAGGTGTGACTTGCCCCGGGTTCTGAGAGCAGGGCCAAGCCAGAGAACGTCAGACCACTAATGAGTCCGAAGATGGCACATTAAACCGCCCTGTCTGATAACTCTGCGTACTGGCAAGCCACCCGCCACACTGGACAGGCCACACCCTGTGAACAAAGAAACCCTTTACTGTAGAGGATACTTCTTCCCTTGGTGGCCCTTCAGTGATCGACTGAAATGTGTGAAGATGGCTCCCCGGGTCACCTTCTGCCCGGCCGGGCCTCACAGCGGAATGGTCACTCCTGATGGGAGAGCGGCGCCCAGTGGCTGTGTGCGCCAAGGAAGCAGGTCCACCAGCAGATCTGTCCCTCTGTGCTGCAACCCTGCGCAGGTCACCCTAACTCTCTGGGACCCGGTTTTTTCATTCGTAAGTGGGGGAAACGACTACCTCATGGAGTCGTCGTAAAGACTAAATGACTTCACACAGGGCGAGTGCTGTACAAGTCACCCGGGACGCTGGAAGGGGACATAACAGCAAGGCTTCTATCAGGCACTGCTTAGCTCCCCAACAGAGGGAAAAGCAGCTCTCTATGTGTGACCTGCCACCCCAAGGAGGGCAAGCTTGTGGGGAAGGCAGGACCCTCGTCTCCAGCTGCTGTTCAGCGAGCGAGCATGAGGCCCTGAAGGTCCGACTGGGGGACCATGGCCGCCCTCTTAATGAGGGCGTGGCACTCAACGTTTCTGAGTAAGCAGCTACCTGCAAAAACCAGTGAGTGGGGCCTGGGTGGCTGTGTGTGCCCAAGATTGTGTGTGAGTGAGGGGATGGGGATGACAGGGGACCAGGAATGCAAATCCTGAGAAGAATGGAGTCCCACCTTATCCATGGTTTACTTTCTGCTGTTTTAATTACCAGCAGTCAACCGAGGTCTGAAATTATTAAATGGAAAATTCCAGAAATAAAGAATTCATGGGTTTTAAACCAGCAAGGCACAGTGGCTCACACCTGTAATCCCAGCACTTTGGGAGGCCGAGGCCGGCAGATCACCTGAGGTTGGGAGTTTGAGACCAGCCTGGCAAACATGGTGGAACTCCGTCTCTACTAAAAATACAACAATTAGCTGGGTGTAGTGGTGCTTGCCTGTAATCCCAGCTACTCAGGAGGCTGAGGCAGGAGAATCACTTGAACCTGGGAGGCAAAGGTTGCAGTGAGCCGAGATCACACCACTGCACTCCAGCCTGGGCAAGCAAGCAAGACTTCATCTCAAAAAAAAAAAAAAAAAAATCAAACAAACAAAAAATAAACTGCATGCCATCCCGAGTAGCAGGATGAACTCTTGCTCCATCCCACCCAGGACAGGGGCCAACCCTCTGCCCAGCATACCCATGCCGTCTACACCACCCGCCTGAGTCACTTAGAAGCCATCTTGGTTATCAGAATAGCCGTTGAGGATCACAATGTTTGTGTTCCAGTTGCCTTATTTCACTTTCTAATAGCCCCAAAGCACAAGAGTCGTGATGCTGGCAATTTGGGTAAAGCAGAGAAGCCATAAAGTACCTCCCTTAAGGGAGAAGGTAAAAGCTCCTGACGAAAGGGAAGGAAATCACTTTTATTATAGTATCTTGTTATGACTGTCTTATTATGAGTTGTTGTTGTTAATGTCTCACTGTGCCTTGTTTATAAACTAACTGATCACAGGTGTGTCTGCCTAGGAGAACACACGGTACATACAGGGTTCAAGTACTACCCACAGTCTCAGGCACCGTAGGGCTCCTGGAAGGCACTTCCCTTGGATAAGTAGGGGCTGTTGTATGACAAAAAGGGAATCAGCTGGCCACCACAATCCCGGCTGAAAGGAGCCTTGAGAATGCACTTCTCTTCAGGTGGGGAAACTAAAGCAGAGAGAGATGCGATCTGCCCAAATTCCGAGGCTAGCTGGTTGGCTGTTACAGCTCTCCTTTAGTTCATGCCGGGAGGAGTCCTCAGGAAATGCACAGACGGGCCTCTGGTTAGTGCACTTGACCTCTCCAGCTCAGCTCATTCATCTGTGTACCCCCGAAACCCCCAGCACCTCAGCAGCCTCTGCTGCAAATCATAAGCTTCTCACACACTGCCAGCGCTTATGTGCCTGCCACAGCTGCGCGAGCTGGGCACTGCCACACTCACCGGATTGGCAATGACGCAGATCATGGCTTCAGGGCAGTGTTGGGCACAGGCAGCAGCCAGGGTGGCCACAATCGTGGCATTGGTGTTAAACAGGTCGTCCCGGCTCATGCCTAGAAATGATCCAGTGTGAGATGCTAACAGAGAGCACGACATATTTCCAGACAGGAGGCATGTACTGAGTGCCAGCTGTTACAGGAAATTTAGCCACTCAAGGTCCCCGCTTCAAGTCAGTCTCTCTTGTAGGGTAAACGATCCAGTAAGATGAGTGCCAGAAGACAGGTCTGTGGGAGTGGATTGGGGAAGGGAAGCAGGGAGGACAACATCTGAGAAGGACCATCAAGGATTAATAAGGACCTCCAAGGTAGACTGGGGCCGAGGAGAGGGAAGGACATTCTGTGCACAGAGGCACAAGGGGAATGGCAAGAGGACTCTGACCCCAGGCCAATCAAGAGATGTGACCTCTGCCCCACAGGCAACAGGAGCTGGTGCCATTTTTCCTGCAACAAAGCAATCAGATTAAATCCATTTTTAATAGAAAATAGATTTAATCTCACATCTTCACCTGGGGAGGTACCAGACAAGGCTTTCAAACACAAACCTGGTTTTCTGGGGACTCCAGCCGGAATAACTACCACATCGCAACCTTTCAGGCAGTCGGGCAGCTGTTCAGGTCCGAGGTAGCCTAGAACAAACATCCCACAAGAGAAATTTCACCTCTTCTGATTCGGAGAGGCCTGGAAAGCTCAGCCCCTGGCCTTAATGCCTACTAATGGCCTCAAGAAAGGCTAGAAGGCCCTGCCTGTAACATGACTTCCTTCTGTTGATGACTGCTGCCCTGTGAGCAGACAATCCCCGTGGCAGGATCCTCCCCTTTTACCTGCTTTCCCCAGCCTCTCCTTGCCCAGGCCTCAACCAGGATGGGTCAGCCCTCCAGGTTTCCACAAAAGCCAGCTGAGTCACTGCTTGTCTTCATCCTACTCGTGAGCACTTGTAAGTCACTCTTGGCATTCTTACTCTGGTTAGAATTCGAGGAGCTGCTCACTCCCCTCACCACCATCCTGATGAAAACTCCTTTTTCTTTTGAGATGGAGTCTCGCTCTGTCACCCAGGCTGGAGTGCAATGGTGTGATCTCGGCTCACCACAGCCTCCACCGCCCGGGTTTGTGTGATTCTCCTGTCTCAGCTTCCCAAGTAGCTGGGATTACAGGCATGCACCACCATGTTTGGCTAATTTTTGTATTTTTAGTAGAGAAGGGGTTGGCCAGGCTGGTTTTGAACTCCCGACCTCAAGTGATCCACCCACCTTGGATCCATGCATTGGGATTACAAGCATGAGCCAGTTTGCCAGCCTAAACTGCTTGATCAGAAGGCACTGAAGCCCAGGAAAGAAAATGCCCTGTGCTGACAGACTCTAAATATTACCATTTCGTTCACTCCTATCATCTGAAGGAAAAGATATGTTTTCAAAGATTTCAGGGAAATTTGCTACAATATCCAAAATCTGCTTTGATCCTGACTTTTTCCTGATTGCAGGAGGTTTCAGAAACTTGAATATACGGCCCATAAGAAAATGGGCAAACCTGGCCGGGCATGGTGGCTCATGCCTGGAATTCCAGTGCTTTGGGAGGCCAAGGTGGGCAGATCACTTGAGGTCGAGAGTTCAAGACCAGCCTGAACAACATGGAGAAACCTCGTCTCTCTACTAAACATACAAAATTAGCCAGGTAGGGTGGTGCATGCCTGCAATCCCAGCTACTTGGGAGGCTGAGGCAGGAGAATTGCTTGAACGCAGAAGGTGGAGGTTGCTGTGAGCCAAGACCTCGCCATTGCCTGGGCAACAAGAGCAAAACTCTCTCTCAAAAACAAAAACAAAAACAAACAAACAAAAAAGAAAATGGGCAAAGCCGTTCAGAGAACTCTGGAAGGTGCATGAACATATGATTTGTCAGGCAGCCTCTCCAGTTGTTTACACCAACTGCAGACTCATGTAAACACCATCAGACATGGTATCCTCATATGCTGTCCACAGGGAAAGAAATTGGTAGAACCTTTCTGGACAGCAATTTGGAACTTCACAGTAAAAGCTTTCAATATTTATAACTACTAACTCTATGTTCAGAACTCTAAGAAACAAGATGTAAAGATAAAGATCTGTACTGCAACTTACATTAATAAATCTATATTTATAGAATAGGAAACAGCCAATGGTCAACAGTAGGGCTACAATAAATGATAACTTACAGCTTTAACAATGATTTAATCAAGGATTTGGGCTAGGCGCAGTTGCTCGCACCTGTAATACCAGCAATGTGGGAGGCTGAGGTAAGTGAATCACTTCAGGTCAGGAGTTTGAGACCAGCCTGGCCAACATGGTGAAACCCTGTCCCTACTAAAAACACAAAAATTAGCCAAACATGGTAGCACATGCCTGTAGTCCCAGCTACTCAGGAAGCTGAGGCAGGAGAATCACTTGAATCCAGGAAGGGGAGGTTGCAGTGAGCCAAGATCGCATCACTATGTTCCAATCTGGGAGACAGAGCAAGACACTCTGTCTCAAAAATATATATATATATATATATTGTGAAGGTTAAATAAGTAGCATATATACATACATATAATTATGAATGATTTTTTTTTTTTTTTTGAGACACGGTCTCGCCCTCTCACCTAGGCTGGAATGCAGTAGTGTCATCAGGGCTCACTGGAGCCTTAACCTCCTGGACTCAAGTAATCCTCCCACCTCAGCCTCCCAATTGCCCACTACCACACCCGGCTGATTTTCGTATTTTTTTGTTGAGATGGGGTTGGTCATGTTGCCCAGGCTGGTCTTGAACTCCTGGGCTCAAGCAATCCTCCTGACTTGGCCTCCCAAAGTGCTGGGATTACAGGCATGAGCTGCTGCACGGAGACCAATGAATGATTTCTTTGACAACATTTACTGGATATCCAATACTGCCTTCAGCGGAGGGGCAGATTTCTCTAAGAGGTCATGCTTTTTGAGAAGCTGTCAAGATAACCCTGGGATGGAGGGAAGGTGGCCTGCAGCTGGGAACACCACCTTACTGCCCCTACATCCTCACCAGAGCTCCTGACACTTCCCTCTTCCCCATCCTCATACTACATTCCAAATTAGAAAAAGTAGAAAATGAGGCCAGCCATGGTGGCTCACGCCTGTAATCCCAGCACTTTGGGAGGCTGAGGCAGGCAGATCTTGAGGTCAGGAGATCAAGACCAGTCTGACCAACATGGTGAAACCCCATCTCTACTAAAAATACAAAAATTAGCCAGGTGTGGTGGTTCGCACCTGTAATCCCAGCTACTCAGAAGGCTGAGGCAGGAGAATCACTTGAACCTGGAAGGTGGCAGCTGCAGTGAGCCGAGATCACGCCACTGCACTCCAGCCTGGGTGACAGAGCGAGACTGTCTCAAAATAAAATAGAATAAAAATAAAGAAAAAGTAGAAAATGGGATGATTAGGCTCCCTGGAATTTCTGCGACACTGCTGTTTCAATTTTAATAGACCCAAGTCTAAACAGTGTAATCACTTGTAAAATTTAAAAGTAAAACAAACACGGAAACCCCAAGTCTCTAAGTGTCTAGCTTCATCTAAGAATCTTACTCAAAACTCAGATCCTGGCCTACTGGGGAGAGGATGCAGGTCTCTAGGGTCAGCGCACCCAGTACCTTTTACAGTTGCTTTGGTCTCGATGTGGCTCAGATCTGCGGCTACTCCGGGTGTGTGCGCAATATCATAGAGGGTCAGGCGGCTCACCAAGGGGCTGTTCTTCAGGAGTAGTGAAAGGGGTTGCCCAATGCCTCCAGAGGCCCCTAGCACGGCTACTTTAGCATTGTTCTAAAAAGAGGCACAGAGAAAGGACTCTTAGGATGAAATATGCATGTAAAGGATTCACATGCTATCCTGCAAAAATACCGCACAGGGCTTCTTTTTACTGCAGTTGCCAAAGCAAGATACAATCATTGTATTTGTATCGGTGTCATTCTGGTAGAATTATGGACCTTCATTACAGAGATCCACTTTCAAATGGGGAGAATTTATGTCTATAGAGGCTGTGATCCTCAGGGTACTTCAAAACTCTCCTGAAAGATGAAGAACAAGCTTGACTCCATCAGGCAGCTGGACTGGTAATAGCAGCCTTACCTTCAACCTGCAGCTTTAAAAAGTATAAACATACACTGAGTGCCTAGCAATGGCCCCTCCCAGTAACTGAGGTTGCAGGAAGACCCCTGCTGGCTCTGTAGGAGACTGGTAATGAGATGTTTTAGGAGCAAAGACTGTCACAGGAATCCCTGGTGCAAAGGGAAGAGGGGGGCAGGGCAGTCAACTCCCTGCAGGGATGGGGAATCAGCGTAGCAACTTCTGGCTGGGGCCTAAGGCAGGATGAGGAGCTGCCTAACAGGTGGGCAGGGGAATGTACATTGCGAAGGCTCCATCCCTCATAGGTGAGTCGGATCTGTCATCTCGGGCTCCAGTATCTTCACACCGGTTCTCCAGCTTAGGTGTATCAGAATCACCTGCTGAGCTAACGAAGCCTACCCAGGACTAGGCTCCTGGGAGCGGAATAGGGCTGAGGCCTTGGCATTTTTGCCATCTTCCCCAGGTAATTTTGATACCAAACAGTTTGAGAAATCACTGCTTCATACCAGGATCATCAGAAGAACAAGTAGCAAAGTTGTCAGCTCTCCATATGCAACCCTGGAGCCTGAAAGTCTAACTCCTGCTTGCCTCAGCTAATGTCTCCCACCCCCATCCAGCGTTTGCCATTGTCCCTAATTGCCCAGCAACAGAGCTTCCCCGGACAAGCCAACAAGCCCCTCACCCAACCCTGCCATTGTAACGGAACTTGTGGTCATGTATACTCCCTTGCCCCTACCCCCCACCACTGTAACTGAACTTACTCTGCAATACCCCCGCCCCCCCAAAACTACCCAAACCTGTAAAACCAACTCCTATCCCACTGCCCTTTGTTAATGCTGGCCTTAGCCCACCTGCACCCAGGTGAATAAACAGCCATGTTGCTCACACAAAGCCTGTTTGGAAGGTCTCTTCATTCAAAGTGTGCGTTTTTCAACAAAAGTAGCAGCTGGCCCTGGGCATTTCAGCTTGGAACAGTTAGAAAAGTGATGGGGTGAAAGTGATCCAACTCTGCATCCAGCAATCACTCCCGTTATTCCAATATTCAAAGGCTCCCCTCTGGGTCTCACTCAAGGTCTGACCAAAATTTCAGCCACCCCCAGGGGAGCTTGTTTCCAATCTAAACTCACAAATGAGAAGTGGAGCCTATTCCTGGCAGGCAGGCACGTAGCTGCCAGTGAGGGAAGAGACAAACTGTAATCCCAGCACTTTGGGAGGTCGAGGCAGGCGGATCATGAGGTCAAGAGGTCGAGACCATCCTGGCCAACACGGTGAAACCGTCTCCACTAAAAATACAAAAATTAGCTGGGCATGGTGGTGTGCGCCTGTGGTCCCAGCTACTCGGGAGGCTAAGGCAGGAGAATTGCTTGAACCCGGGAGGCAGAGGTTGCAGTGAGCTGAGATTGTGCCACTGCACTCCAGCCTGGTGACAGAGTAAGACTCTGTTTCAAAAAAGATGAACCCGTCTGCCCGGAAACTTAAACCTGTCAGACCCGCTCAGAACCTGAGGTCAGGCAGCTTCACCCACTTCTGGATCTTCAACTCTCACTCCCACATCTTGAATCTTTGGGACTCCCAAACTGCATTCCCAGTTGTTAGGCATTCCATGGGTTCCACAAACCCAATTGTCCATTTATCCTGCTCCCCTCCCTCCATTCCTCATCCCAAGTGGCACCTGAGTTCGCTAAACGTAAACTTTTAGAACTATCCTCTGCTGCCCCCTTCTTCCTTATCAGAGACATCAAGTCAGGACGTGACGAACTTGGCAGCTCAACCACCCTCCTGACCTGCTCCTCCTCTTTGTTCTATTCCATTATCTAACTTAGTCAGCGACACCTCCAAAGCACCATTCCCCAAAATCAAAGTCTTAATCGTTTCACTCCCGTGCTCAAATATCTAGCTGGCCTGGTGCTGTGCACCTGTAGTCCCAGCTACTCAGGAGGCTGAGATAGAAGATCACTTGAGCCCAGGAGTTGAGGGTGCTGTGAGCCATGATGGAGCCACTGCACTCCAGCCAAGGCATAAGATTCCACTTCCTTAAAAAAAAAAAAAATTTTCTGGGCCAGGAGTGGTGGCTTAAACCTATAATCCCAGCACTTTGGGAGGTCGAGGGTGGGTGGATCACCTGAGGTCAGAAGTTCCAGACCAGCCTGGCCAACATG
Organism: Cheracebus regulus; assembly: GCA_963574635.1. Classification (NCBI taxonomy): domain Eukaryota; kingdom Metazoa; phylum Chordata; class Mammalia; order Primates; family Pitheciidae; genus Cheracebus; species Cheracebus regulus. The sequence goes on along the minus strand of CAUYQU010070928.1, from coordinate 16,409 downwards.
GCAAAACCCCATCTTTACTAAAAATACAAAAATTAGGCAGGTTAGCCCACACCTGTGGATCCCAGCTACTAAGGAGGCTGAGGCAGGAGGATCACTTGAGCCCAGGAGTTGGTTGCAGTGAGCCAAGATCACACCACTGCACTCCAGCCTGGGCGACAGAATGAGACTGTCTCAAAAAAAATAAAATGAAATTGGTCCCCTCTTCCCTAACACAAGTACCCCACAATCCCCATTTTTCTTGTGTGTTCATCACTATTTTAAGATACCTTATAAGAAGGGAGTGCAGTAAAATATTTAGTAATTTCCATGAGAGCAGGGACTTCTGTGTTTGTTCACCACTGTATTTCCAGTACCTAGCTCAACAAATATGTCAAATATCTGAAAGTCCTACCAAAACTCAACCACAGGCCGCGCACAGTGGCTCATGCCTATAATCCTGGCCCTTTGGGAGACCGAGGCAGGTGGATCACCTGAGTTTGGGAGTTCAAGACCAGTCTGACCAACATGGAGAAACCCCGTCTCTACAAAAAAATACAAAAGTAGCTGGGCATGGTGGCGCATGCCTGTCATCCCAGCTACTCAGGAGGCTGAGGCAGGAGAATCGCTTGAACCGAGGAGGCGGAAGTTGCGGTGAGCCCAGATTGCACCACTGCACTCCAGCCTGGGCAACAAGAGCAAAACTCCATCTCACAAAAACAAACAAAAAAACACCTCAACCACTCCCTGGACATCATTCTTCCCTGTCAGCTGCCCCTCCCCCACACCTCACCATAGACCTTCATCACCTCCACCTGTCTGTCCTAAGTTTACTCGTTTCTGTCCCATCTCAAGTGCCACTTGTCACTTATCTTGGTATCCCCAGCAGCACCCAGCAGAGTTGTTGGCAACTTATGATGGGGTCGCCTGTGGGAACCCACTCCAAGTTGAAAATATACAAAGTTAAAAACTCGCCTTTTAACTTATGATATTATCAACTTGCGGAGCATATGGGAAGTAGCCATAAATCCAGGAGCTTTGTATTTATTTTTCAAGTGAACTGGATGTACAGGAAACTGGAAGTGAGAACTTCAATGATAAATTTGGATTCCCCCTTATCTCCCTCTTGGGCGTCGTAATTAAAGGGCAACGCAGGCACCTCCTGGGTTCTCAAACTTAGGTTTCATTCGATTCACTTGGTAAAAATGCGGAAACCCCGATCTCACGATTCTTCAGTGAGCCCAGGCCTCTGTTCTTTATTAGCTTTCAGGTGATTCTGACACACAGCAGAGTTTAAGAACTACCGTCCTAGAAGACCGCTAAAAATAGCTTTGGCTTAAGTGGTCGCGCGGGCCAAGTCCAGCACCGTGTTAAGACACCTGGAGGCCGGCTCAGTCCCGCCTACAGCGGAAGAGATCCTTCAAAAAGGTTAAGAGGAAGCCGTCTTCAGGTCAGAAGAGCTGAATTTTAATCCTCTGGCCAAATGGCTGTGTAACCTTGGCCCAGTTCTCTAGCCTCGGTGCCTCGGTTTGTCCATACTATGAAGTTGAAAATTACACGATTTCTTTTATTCGCGCACACTCACACGGATGCAGCAAGAAGGAGCTACGTCAAAGCAATGGAAAGCTGCAGAAGAAAAGTAAGTTTACTTTCGGATCCAGAGCCTTGATTTCCCAACCTTGAAGGCGTGGAGGCCGAGCAGGCCCTCTGGCGAATCTGGGGGACCCCTGCCAAATGCACCAGCCCTGGAGCGGGACTACCTCGCCCTCTTCTCCCCAACTTTCTCCCCTGCACCTCCCTGCCAGTGTCAGGGCCTGTCTCGGGCGCCAAAGCCTCCAGCCTGCGGTCCAGCCTGGCCTGGAGAGGGTCAGAGCTGCCCGCGAACCAGGGACGCACGTGGCCCGGGCCACGGGGCCTCCGCTTGCAGCCCGCCCCCTCGTCTGGCTTACCTGGGCCGAGGTGCTGAAGCTGCGGCGGAGAGCGGCGCTGGCAGGCCGGGCGAGGGAGGAGAGCATGGCTGGAGCGGGCGGGGCGCGGACCGGCAGGCACAGGACCTGGCCACGGGCAAGTGACTCCAACGACCTCCACACTGCGCAGCGCTCCCGGGTCCGTTCCGTGGGGCCTCGCGAGAGTGACAGGACTTCCGGTTGCGCTCACCTCCCGGATCTCGTGAGATCATGGCCACTTCCGGGAGTCGGAAAGGAAGGCTCCGGGACGCGCTTGGCAACGCAGGTGTTTTGCTGGCGCTTAGCGTGGCCGTGTCTGTGGCCGGTGGGGGACCTGCGGTCGGAGTGGGAGGGACATTTCGCACCCGAGAGGTGGAAGAGGACGGGCTTTAGGCTGGAAGCGACTTAGAGGAGCCATTTTTCCAGGTGGGGCCACAGGCAGAGGCTCGGAGCCGGGAGTTGGAGTGCGTCCCAGACCCGAGCCCCCGACCTCAGCCAAACCCATCCCTCCAGCCCCTGGAGGCCAGAGAGGGCTCTGAGCTCCGGAAAGGCAGGGCCAGGGGAGGCTGAGAGTCCTTGGGCGGGGTGGGAGGAAGGGGCCGTCTACTCAAATCCAGGCCGTCGTCCCCAAGTTGCAGAGACCCTTGCGTTCAGGTTTACAAAGCTTATAGCGACGCCACTGCTGATAATGGCGACCTCCAGCCCTGCGAGCTTTAGAAGACCACTACTCTGTGTTCCGGATGAGCAAATAGGTTGTAGGGACAACAACTTAGGTGGTCATGCAGTTCCTACCTTCTCTTGCCTGCCCAGCAGTGCTCTGAACACAGCCCCACTGTTTCTGCTGTACAAATAAAGACGCTGTGGCTGAGGCCTAGTGGATATGCTGAGTTTATGCAGACAAAGTCGAGTAGAATTCCCTGCTCACAAGGAGTTTGTCATTTAAATCTGTGAATTTATATTTGAGACAGAGTCTCACTTTGTAGCCCAGGCAGGATTGCAGTGGCACAATCTTGGCTCACTGCAACCTCCTCCTCCCTGGCTCAAGCGATTCTCCTGCCTCAGCCTCCTGAATAGCCGGGACTACAGGCGTGCACCGCCACACCCAGCTAAGTTTTATGTTTCTAGTAGAGACGGGCTTTCACCATATTGGTCGGGCTGGTCTTGAACCCCTGACCTCAAGTGATCACCTGCCTGTGTCTCCCAAAGTGCTGGAATTACAGGCATGAGCCGTTGCTCTCGGCCTAAATCTATAAATTATGAGCTTCATTCCGTCCCCCCGTGCTATTTTCTGGACATACAGAGATGTCTCAGACACAGTCCTTACCTTGAAAAAGTTTCACAGCCGATTGATGTGCCACAGGTTGCCACCCTGATAGAGGCATGTATGAATACAGCTGGGACCAATGACCAAGGCAGTCTGGGGCCAGTGGTTGGGAAAACAGGAGTGGCAATAACAGAAGTGCTAAAGGTATCAGTACAAGAGTTCATGGCGACTGCTGTACTCTCTTTTCTCTCTTCCACTTCTCTATTGAACTGCTAAGATATGCCAGCCTGGCCGGGGGCAGTGGCCGACCCCTATAATCCCAGCATTTTGGGATGCTGAGGCCAGAGGATTGCTTGAGCCCAGGAGTTTGAGACCAACCTGGGCAGCATAGCAAGACCCTATCTCTATATTTCATTTTTAAAAGAAAGTTTTGGCTGGACGGAGTGGCTCATGCCTGTAATCTCAGAACTGTGGGAGGCCAAGGAGGGGGGATCATGAGGTCAGGAGATCGAGACCATCCTGGCCAACACCGTGAAACCCCATCTCTACTAAAAACAATAAATTAGCCGGGCGTGGTGGCATGCGCCTGTAATCCTGGCTACTCGGGAGGCTGAGGCAGGAGAATTACTTGAACTTGGGAGGCGGAGATTGCAGTGAGCTGAAATTATTGAGCCACTGCATTCCAAGCTGGGTGACAGAGTGAGACTCTGGTCTCAAAAAAAAAAAAAAAAATATATATATATATATACACACACATATACATATATATACACACACACATATATATGTATATGTGTATGTGTATATATATATATATATATATATATTTTTTTTTTTTTAAAGATATGCCAGCCCAGTTTGGGAGCTGAGTATTCAACTGTGAACAGGATCTACACATTCTCTGCCTTCAAGGAGCTTGAAGTCTAGGGAGAGACAAGTAAATTGCAAGTAGCACAAATAAACAACAATAGAAGTGTGAATTGCTATAGGGACGCAGAGAAGGTAGATCTAACCCAGGATTGGGGTGGGGGTAGGTGCTGTGTGAGAGAGGACTTTCCAAATCTGAGATGTGACAGGATGTGGTGGGTCATGCCTATAATCCCAGCACATTGGGAGGCCAAGGTGGGAGGATCATTTAAGGTCAGAAGTGTAAGACCAGCCTGGGCAACATAGCAAGACCCCATCTCTATATTTTTAAAATTAAAAAACACCGCCAGCCATGGTGGCTCATGCCTGTAATCCCAGCACTTTGGGAGGCTGAGGTGGGCAGATCACTTGAAGCCAGGAGTTCAAGACCAGACTGACCAGCATGGTGAAACCCCATCTCTACTAAAAATACAAAAATTAGCCCAGCATGGTAGTGCCCACCTGTAGTCCTAACTACTCTGGAGGCTGAGGTAGGAGAATCGCTTGAACCCAGGGGGCAGAGGTTGCTGTTAGCCAAGATCATGTCATTGCACTCAAACCTGGGCGATAAGCAAAACTCCATCTTAAAAAAAAAAAAAAAAAAGCGCGCGCGCACACACACACACACACACACACACAGAGCAGGTAAGCTGAGACATGCTGGAAGAGTAGGTGTTTCTCAGTGGAACATTCAACTCCAGAGGTGGGAGAGATCCCTTGCCTGGGAATCAGAATTAAAGGAGGGGCACTAGGGCCTGGGCATTTAACTGGCATTTCCTGTTTGACAGGAAAGAAGGAGGAAAAAAGGCCAAATAACCTGCAGGAGGAAAGAAAGCACAGGCCAGTATTCAAGGGACAGGGTATAGATCATTTATTTTGGAGTAGGGATGTTAGGACAAGCAGTGTCCTTTATCTTATCACTGACTGTGTCCTCTGGTAATTACCCCTCTGTCTTGTTGTTAGAACAGAGCACCTCGGAACTAGGTACTAAGTCTTTCGTCTCTGTTTCTTTTTTGTCCAACGTGCGACTGGGCTGAGAGTGGGCCACAGTGAATTTGGAGAGAGTTAAATGGTTTTAGGTACAGCTTGAAACAGCAGGTTGGGAAAAAACTAGATCGTGCTGGTCCTATGAATGTTAGCTGAGAAGTTTGTATTTCATTTCTTGGGAAGACTTTTTTTTTTGAGATGGTAGTCTCACTGTGTTGCCCGGGCTGGAATATGGTGGTGTGATCTCGGCTCACTGCAGCCTCCACCTCCAGGTTCATGCAATTCTCCTGCTTCAGCCTCCTGAGTAGCTGGGATTACAGGTGTGCACCACCATGCCCAGCTAATTTTTGTATTTTTAGTAGAGACAGGTATTTGTCATGTTTACCAGGCTGGTCTTGAACTCCTGACCTCAAGTGATCTGCCACAGTCAGCCTCCCAAAGTGCTGGGATTACAGGCATGAGCCACCAAGCCTGGCCAATCGAAGACTTTTATGACACCTCCAGAACTGTGTTTGCAGAAGATTAGACTGATCTTGAATGCTAAGCATTCCCAGGGGAAAAAAGGAGGGCAGGGAGATTGTTTAGGAATCTGTTTTATGAGATGATGAAGATCTCAATTACGGTGGTGGCCGTAGGAATGGAAAGGGTGGGACCAGTGTGGGAGAGGTCTCATGGGTTAGTCTGTGCTCATCTGGGTTTGAGGAATGAATGAAAGGGGAGTGGGAAACACATACTGAAAGAGGGAAGTTGGGTTATGCCAAAGGAGAGCTGGCTGGAGGAAAGTAAAGAGCTCCATTTTAAAATTGGAAGTGATGTTGAGTTAGCCATATAGAACTATGCATGGACTGGGCTGCGCTCATGCCTGTTAGCCTAGTACTTTGAGCAGTCAAGGCGGACAGTCAAGCTCAGGAATTCAGGACCAGCCTGGGTAACATGGCAAAACCCTATCTCTACAAAAAGTACAAAAACTCAGCCAGGTGCGGTGGCTCACGCCTGTAATGCCAACACTTTGGGAGACTGAGGCAGATGGATCGCCTGAGGTCAGGAGTTCAAGACCAGCCTGGCCAACTAGTGAAACCTCATCTCTACTAAAAAACACGAAAAATCAGCTGGGTGTGGTAGCAGGTGCCTGGAATCCCAGCTACCTAGGAGACTGAGGCAGGAGAATCACTTAAACCCGGGAGGTGGAGGTTGCAGTGAGTCTAGACCACGCCATTGCACTCCAGCCTGGGCAACAAGCGCAAAACTCTGTTTCAAAAAAAAAAAAGTACGAAAATTCTCTGGGCATAGTGGTGTGTGTCTGTAGTCCCAACTTCCCGAGAGGCTGACTTGGAACGATTGCTTGAGCTCAAGCCATTGGGGAGATAAAGGCTGCAGTGAGCCATGATTGTGCCATTGCATTCTGGCATGGGTGACAGAGCAAGAGCTTGTCTCATTTAAGAAAAAAAAGTAAAGGAAATGTGGGATTGAAACAGGCCAGGGCAGAAGTCACCTCTGTCGAGAGGGAGAGTTGAGACCATGAGCAGTCAACTGGAATCACAGATTCTCAGGCTCACTCACACACGTGGAAATCAGTTTCCTTCACATCCCTCCCAAGTCAGTATCTCCACAGAAGAGGAACTTGCTGCCTCCCAAGCCTTCTACTTGGGCCATCCCAAACAACTTGACTGCTAGGAAAGCCTCCCATTTGGCTGGTGCAGTGTGGCTCATGCCTGGAATCTCAGCACTCTGGAAGGGCAAGGTGGGAGGATCGCCTGAGCCCAGGAGTTCGAGACCAGCTTGGGCAACACAGGGAGACCCTCTCTCTACAAATAATAAAAATTAGCCAGGCCTGTGCCTGGGGTCGCAGTTAGGAAGCTGAGGCAGGAGCATTGAGCCTGGGAGGTCAAGGCTGCAGTGAGCTGTGTTTGCTCCACTGCACCCCAGTCTGGGTGACAGAATGAGACCCTATCTCAAAGGAAAAAAAAAGCCTCACATTCAGCTCCTATCTGCCTTTCTCTAAGGAAATACCAACTTAATTAACGACAGTCTTACTGGCTGCTGTATCAAGCACTGTGTGGTAGACACTGATTTTACCTGGTGCTTTGCAAGTGAAATTTGCGTTGAACAAGCAGGGTTTCCACAGTCAAGAAGCAGCGTTCAGTCATAAAACAGCTGTCTGTAAATCTTTGCCTTGGATTCCATCTGGTTACCAGGACAGAGTTACTGCAATAGCCACAATGTCCAGTTCACACTAATAATCAAAACCAGAAATTTAATTCAAATTAAATTTTCATGAGGCAGGAGAATTGCTTGAACCCGGGAGGCAGAGATTGTGGTGAGTACACTCCAGCCTGGTACACACTTGTGGTCCCAGCTACTCAGGAGGCTGAGGTGGGAGGTTCACTTGAGCCCCAGAATTTGAGGCTGCGGTGAGTGATGATCATGCCACTGCATGCCAGCCTAGGCAACATTAATTCCCAAACATAAAGCTGGTCCTGACAGCCTTGAAGTCACGTAGGGAGTAGGGAGGTTTTTCTGGAATGACAGAGGAGAGGCTCGTATCCCACAGAACCAGACACCTCACATTGCTTCATTCAAACCTCTCTTCTTCCCCATAGTTCTCTTTTCAGAAGCGAGACCCTGTCTACAAAAAATAAAAACTTGGCCAGGCGCGGTGGCTCACGTCTGTGATCCCAGCACTTTGGGAGGCCAAGGTGGGCAGATGTCCTGAGGTCAGGAGTTTGAGACCAGCCTGGTCAACATGGTGAAACCACATCTCTAAAATAAATAATAAAAATAAAAACTTAGTGAGGTGTGGTGGCACGCACCTGTAGCCCCAGCTACTCAGGAGGCTGAGGTGGGAGGATCACTTGAGCCCCAGGAGCTTGAGGCTGCAGTGAGCCATGATTGTGCCACTGCACACCAGCCTTGACAACAGAGCTCCTATTTCAGGGTAAGAAACAGAAGGTAGGAATAAAGGAATTGCTATTTCCTAAGTTTGTGCTGTCAGGCCCAGTGCTAGGCAATTGACATCATTTAGCTCTTGAATGATCCTATAGCTTTTCCAGTGTGTGTTATTATCTCAGCTTACAGGTGAGGGCATTAATGCCTGATGGCTGTTACTGTGTTTAAGCCTTGGTCATCCTGGCACAGCCTGAGCTTACCACCGAGAACCAGAACAGTGGTGGGGATTGACTGTGGACTCCGATTCTTAACCTGTGTTGTTTAGCCTAAGCCAAGATCCCAAAGTGAAACTCATGATCTGGCTTCTCCAGGATCATCAAGTGTTGTCTCTTCTCCACCAGAAGCACATGCCCATCAATCGTGCCCACCTGGACTGTCTGGGGGTTTGGGGTGGGTTGGCAGCTGAGCACCATGTCAACCCCTCGGTGTCCTAGAACTCCTACGAGAAGCCTGTGGTCAGGCCCAGCCTCTGATACCTCCGCCGTCAGTCAGGATGGAAGTTCCCCGGGTATTGGGCAGACACAGGGAGGCAGGGAGATGAGCTGGATCTGGCTGGGTCCCTGCTTAGTCACAGGCTCTGGCAACCTCTAAGGAAACATCCATTCCCAGTTGGCTGTTTTCCCCAAGTACAGACACATGCTGTCACTGGAGGGGAGCTTGCCAGCCTAACTGCTTCTGGACCACTCTGGGCTGACTCGAGAGAGCCACACACGAACCCCTGGTTTGAAGGCCAGGCTAGGTCATCATGCAGAAGGTGAAAGACCTTCCCCCTGGTGGGTGTACTGTCTGCAGGGACAAGGCCTGTGCTGGCACCCTGCTTTCTTGACAGTAAGTGGCTTTGGGCTGGGCGTGGTGGCTCACAACTGTAATCCCAGCATTTTGGAAGGCTGAGGTGGGTGGATCACCTGAGGTTGGGAGTTTGAGACCAGCCTAGGTAACGTGGTGAAACCCCATCTCTACAAAAAAAATACAGAAATTAACCGGTGTGGTGGCTCACGCCTGTAATTCCAGAACTTTGGAAGGCCGAGGCGGGAGAATTATGAGGTCAGGAGTTTGAGACCAGCCTGTCCAACATGGTGAAACCCCATCTCTACTAAAAATACAAAAAATTAGTTGGGCATGGTGGCAGGCACCTGTAATACAAGCTATTCGGGAGGCTGAGGCAGGAGAATCACTTGAACCCGGGAGATAGAGGTTACAGTGAGCCAAGATCGTGCTACTGTGCTCCAGCCCTGGCGACAGTGCGAGGCTATGTCTCAGAAAAAGAAATTGGTTGGGTGTGGTGACATGCACCTGTAATTGCAGCTACTCGGGAGGCTGAGGTAGGAGAATCGCTTGAACCCTGGAGGTGGAGGTTGCAGTGAGCCAAGATTGCGCCACTGTACTCCAGCCTGGGCAACAGAGTAAGACTTCATCTCAGAAAAAAAAAAAAAAAGAATAAGTGGCTTTGCTTGCCCCCCAGAAAGCTATGTGGATTTCTCAGAGGGATCAGTTCATGGGGAGGTCTTTCACCCTCAGCAAGCCAGATCCCCACGAAGTACTCTCTCTGACCACCTCACCCACCTGCCTACCCATCCCTCTGCAAGAACTATCAAACTAAACGCTCTGGGAGTCTCTCTCTCTCTCGGTCTGGTTTTTATTTTTTTGAAACAAGGTTTTGCTGTTGCCCAGGCTGGAGCACAGTGGTGCAGTCATAGCTCACTGCAACTTCAGACTCCTTTGTGCAAGCGATCCTCCTGCTTAGGCCTCCCCCGTAGCTAGGACTACAGGTGCACACCACCATGCCTGGCTAATTTTTAAATTTTTTTATTTTTATTTTTTGAGATGGGGTCTTACTCTGTCACTCAGGCTGGAGTGCAGTGGTGCAATCTCAGCTCGCTGCAACCTCCGCCTCCTGGGCTCAAGTGATTCTTTTGTCTTGGCCTCCTGAGTAGCTGGATTACAGGCGTCCGCCACCATGCCAGGCTAATTTTTTGTGTTTTTAGTAGAGATGGGGTTTCACCATGTTGGTCAGGCTGGTCTCAAACTCCTGACCTCAGGTGATCTGCCTGCCTTGGCCTCCAAAGTGCTGGGATTACAGGTGTGAGCCACTGTGCCTGACCTAAACTTTTTTTTTTTTTTTTTTTTTTGGGTAGAGATGGGCTCTCACTGTGTTGTCCAAGCTGGTCTTGAACTCCTGGACTCAGGTGATCTTCTGCCTTGGACACCCAATATGCTGGGATTACATGTGTGAGCTACCACACTCCACCAAAGGTCTCTTAAGAAGAGCTGTGCTGTGTTGAAAGAGTCCCGCATGAAGGAGAATGTCTTAAACTTGCCATTTTGACTCTACTGTTTTGAACAGGCCACCATGAAAATGAGACTTGGTAGAAGTAATTAATGCAGGCCGGGTGAGGTAGCTCAAAACAAAATAAAACAAAACTCCGCTCCCCCCCAAAAAAAATTCACATGGAAAAGATTTGATCTTGGGAGAAATAAATTTAATCAAAATTGAAAGTGAAAAAAATTGAAACTGGCTAATTGTGACATACAGGAAATCAATTAAGGAATTAAAGTGGCTTAATGGATTCACAAAGGAAAATAGTTCTGGCAAAAACTCGTCTATATTACTTTAATATTTTTATGTAAATTCACAACACATCAGAATATCCTTAAGGGCCCAAATGGTGGAGCCAAGGACATCTGAACTCTTTAGGGGCCGGGCACGGTGGCTCACACCTGTAATCCCAGCACTTTTGGGAGGCCAAGGTGGGCAGATCACATGAGGTCAGGAGTTCGAGGCCACCCTGGCCAACACAGTGAAACCCCATCTCTACTAAAAATACGAAAATCAGCCAGGTGTGGTGGCGCGCACCTGTAATCCCAGCTACTCAGGAGGCTGATGTGAGAGAATTACTTGAACCCAGGAGGTGGAGGTTACAGTGAGCCGAGATCATGCCACTGCATTCCAGCCTGGGGAACAGAGTGAGACTGTCTCAAAACAACAAATAAATAAACTCTTGAGGGTTCAGAGTAGCACCAAATGGGATGGTTACCCTTGCTAAGTCCTCAAGTTACCCAAGGCTAGAGGTGCCCTAATTTCAGTTCACAGGGATGTATCTGCTCTAAGAATCATGCCATTTGGTTCAGGGACTGCTCTCACCCTTCCAGCACTTTACCAGTTGGGGAGGGGCAGTTCCTGCCTGACCAGGTAGAGTCCCTGCTTTGAGAAGGAGAAGGATCTACAGAAGGAGATCCCTGGGGCTGGATTTTTATCTAGAGGACCAGATACAGCAGAATCCTGCTGCCCTAAAAACTCTGTTATATGATGCCTGCAGGTTGGGGTTGGAAGGCTGCAAACACCTTGATCCAGGGCATACCTAAACTTTGCCTCCCTTGGCTTATGCTAAATTCTAGGTACCCAACACTTCTCAGGCAGACTTAGGCTTGCTTTTTTTTTTTTTTTTCCCCCACTCACTCAGATAAAAAGACTTTCTTTCCTGACACTTTATAGCCTACTTTCCTTAACAGGTGGAGCAGTCTTTGTGTCCCTTGGTAACAATCTCCTAGAGTTGGGGCTGCTAAGAGAAGATCATCACATGCTGCAATAGGACACACTCTTTGTTGGGAGGAGAGTAGGCCTTAAGATCTGCTTGCCAATGCTTCCCCTGAAGATGGTGGGAGAGTTCTTAAACTGTTGTGGGAGTCTGACCCAAGTGAGTCGAAAATTGCCCCATTGGAAGGCAAATAATGGTTGGCTTATTGGTGCTAGACGGACGCAGAAAAAGGTATCTTTGAGATCTAGTACTGTAAACCAGGCTGCACTTGCCAGAATAAGAGTTATTAGAGTGTAGGGGTTTGGCTCTACTGGATGAATAGTGACTGTAGCCTCGTTGATGGTTCACAAATCCTGTACTGGCCTGTAGTCATATACTCTTGGCATATGAGGTTTTTCTGTTGGCTTCTGCACCGGTAGGAACAGAGTATTCCAGAGTGACTGATGTGGCACCAGAATGCTGTGGTTCTGAAGTCGTTCTGTGTGTTTCCATATACTTCTGATGGCTTCATGAGGCAAGGAGTACTTACAAAGTCAGACGGGGTGGCACCTGGTTTTAATTCTACTGCAATTGGAGCATGATTTACTGCGAACCCAGGCAGATTAGTTTCAGCCCAGACCTCCGGGAATTCGTCTATTAGCCTAGCCAACGAAGTTTCTTCCTCTGGGGATATGGGGCAGTTTGACACCTGCATCATTTTAGTGTACAGTCTCCATTCCTCAGCCTGTGGCACAGTCAGGGCTAGCACCATGGCCGTAGGCTTGGTGAGATCTAAAGTTACATGTCTTTCTGGTCTAAGGGAGATCTGTGCCTGTAGTTACTGAAGCAGGTCTCTCCCTAACAAAGGGACTGGGCAGTTTGGGAGGTGTAAGAATTTGTGCTGGACTTCCCATCCTCCAATAACACACCCTTTTGATGGGTAGAAAGGCCTTTTCTCTGTCACGCCTGTGACTCCAAATTATAGTAGCATGATTTAGTCAATGCTCCAGTTGGTTGAGTTACTACTGAGTGTTCAGCACCTGTGTCTACCATGAAGTCTGTTTCTTGGCCCCCTACCTCTGTTCTGACCATAGGCTCCTGGGGGCCTAAAGAAATGGAGTCCAGTCTGTCTCAGTCCTCATAGCTCTCAGCTCCTGCCAGACTAATGAGGTCGGCGTCCTGATCATCTAGGGTGCAGCGACTTGCTTTTCGATTGTGTCTCTTTTTCTGTCTCTCTTTACTGTCGCCCGCCTCCTTTTCCAGGCATCCATTCTTCCGGTGTCCTTTCCTTTTGCATATTGCACACTGGTATTTCTCTAGCTTAGGCCGATTCTCAAAGTCTTCTCAAAGTCTTTCTCTGGCTTAGGCCTCTCTCTCGTCCTTGACCATGGCTGCGACCCCTCATGGCATTTGCCCCCCTTTCCATGAGGGCCGCCACTAGCAGGTTGGCCTTTTCGTTTAAGCCTCTGATCCGTTTCCCTCGTAGTCTCTTCCTCCCGTTTGATGAACACTTTGTGAGCCACTTATATGAGTTGAGTAGCAGTCATACCTTCAAACCCTTCCAATTTCTGGAGCTTTCTCCTAACATCACTCTGAGCCTAACAGAGGCTGCGTTCACCATGCACTGATTTCCTGCTGCTTCTGGATCAAATGGAGTGTAGAGTCCTTATGCCTCACAGAGCCTTTCACAGAACCCACGTGGGCTTTCATCTTCCTTCAGATGGAGTCTCACTCTGTTGCCTTTGCTGGGTTGCAGTGGCATGATCATGGCTTGCTGCAACCTCACCTCCCAGGCTCAAGTGGTTCTCCCACCTCAGCCTCCTGAGTTTCTGGGGCCACAGGCATGTGCCACCCATACCTGGCTAACTTTACAATTTTTTTTGTAGAGATGGGTCTCACTGTGTTGTCCAGGCTGGTCTTGAACTTCTGGGTTAGAGCAATCCCCCCACCTTGGCCTCCTGAGTAGCTGGGACTACAGGTATATACCACCATGCCTAGCTAATTTGTATCACAGGGTCTTGCTGTGTGGTCCAGGTTGGTCTTGAATTCCTGGGATCCAGCTATCCTCCTGCCTAGGCCTCCCAAAAGTGCTGAGAATACAGGCATGAGTCACTATGCATGGCCTTAAGATCTTTTATAGTGCTCTTATATCTTGCAGTTCTTTCCCCAAGTGTCTGCATTTCATGCTAGACTGTAACCTCTGTGAAGGCAGGTTTGTTTACCATAGTTATTTCCAATGCCTGGGACATCATAGGTGCTCAGTAATTATTTGCTAAACAAACAAATGAATTGGCAGCTGTTTTACAGCTCATGTGATATGTATATGGCTCAGATATGTTGTATTCAAGATTTTATTCTCTACCCACATTTCACTACACCTTTTTTTCTTTCTTTCTTTTTTTTTTTTTTTTTTTTTGAGATGGAATCTTTTTATGTAATCCAGGCTGGAATGGAGTGGCACGATCTTGGCTGTAACCTCTGCCTCCTGGATTCAAGTGATTCTCCTCCCCCAGCCTCCTGAGTAGCTGAGGTTACAGGTGCCTGCCACTGTATCTAACTAATTTTGTATTTTTAGTAGAGACAGGGTTTCACCATGTTGGCCAGGCTGATCTCAAACTCCTGACCTCAGGTGATACACCCGCCCTAGCCTCCCAAAGTGCTGGGATTACAGGTGTGAGCCACTGCGCCAGGCCGACTATACATTTTTGAAGCCTTTATGATCACTTACATGATTATGCTCATCTTTATTTGAAGGTATATTAAGAATGAGTTGAATTCAATATATTACTTTTTTTTTTTTTTTTTTGAGACTGAGTCTTACTTTGTCACCCAGGCTGGAGTGCAGTGACATGATCCCGGCTCACTACAACCTCTGCCTCCCAGGTTCAAGTGATTCTTGTGCCTCAGCCTCCCGAGTAGCTGGGATTACAGGTGTGCCCCACCATGCAGGACTAATTTATTTATTTATCTTTGAGACAGCATCTTACTCTGCCGCCAGGCTGGAGTGCAATGGTGTGATCTCGGCTCACTGCAGCCTCTGTCTCTCAGGTTCAGGTGATTCTCCTGCCTCAGTTCCCTGAGTAGCTAGGACTATAAGCGCTCACCACCATGACTGGCTAATTTTTGTATTTTTTGTAGAGACGGGGTTTCACCATGTTGGCTAGGCTGGTCTTGAACTCCTGACCTCAGGTGATCCACCCGCCTTGGCCTTCCAAAGTCCTGGGATTACAGGTGTGAGTCACCTCACCCAGGTTTTTTGTATTTTTAGTAGAGATGGTCTTGTCACGTCGGCCAGGCTGGTCTCAAACTCCTGGCCTCAAGTGATCCACCTGCTTCAGCCTTCCAAAGTCCTGGGATTACAGGCATGAGCCACCATGCCTGGCTAGATATGTTGTGTTTAAGATTTTATTCTCCTCTGCACACATTTCACTACACAATTTTGAAGCATTCCTGATCGCTTACATGATTACTGTCATCTTTGTTTGAAGGATGTTAAAAAAAGAACTGAATTCAATATATTACTTTGTAATCACTCATCTAAAATAGAAAGAGGTGTGTTACACTGTGCATTCTAATTCTTCCCAGTAGGATGCCTCGTTTGGTTTTGTGTGAACCGACAGAGCTTTACAATATCCTGAATCAGGTCACAAAACTATCCAGATTAATAGAACCCAACTATCTCTGTTTATTGGGTAAGTACTTGGAAAAAAACGTGGGAGGTTGAATACAGTATCCTTCAAATATTATTTTTGATGAGTTAAACTTTTGGGAGGGGGAATGAATGACTGTAGAACAGGGGTCCCTGGACCAGGTGAGGTGGCACACGCCTGTAATCCCGGCACTTTGGGAGGCCGAGGTGGGTGAATCACTTGAGGCCAGGAGTTCAAGACCAGCTGAGCCAACAGGGCAAAACCCCATCTCTACTAAAAATATAAAAAAATTAGCCAGGCATGGTGGTGCACATCTGTAATCCCAGCTACTCAGTGTAGGGCTATTGGCCCCACAGGGCCGTGGGGTGTCCCCTATAGCTGTGCTGAAGTGCAGGATCCAAGAAATAAAGAGACAGGACGCAGAAAAACTGGAGAAGAGCAGCTGGGCTCGGGGGGACCGCGCCACCTATGTGCAGAGACAGGCGAGGCCCTGAACATCCAGAAGCATCTGTATTTATTGGGTACAAGGCAGGGGGAAGGGTCATGAGTGAGGTCATCTATAGGCTTAATGATAGGATATACATAATCACGTGAGTAGCAGGAAAGAGGGCCACCTCATTATGTCACCTGGGCAGAGAGGTGGGCCATGTGCAGTAGGGGGCCGTGTGGGGCATAGTAGTAGAGGATCATGTAGAAAAAAGGGGTCCACTCCCATTAGGTCACCGAGAGAAGGAGGTGGGCTGTGTGCAACAGGTGTCATGTGCAACACTTCTTATCTGGGGGCTGGAGACTTCAAAGGATTTCTAATAGAAGGACACTGTAAGCCAATGCAGTGGGAGCTGACAGACTTGTGCTCTTCTCTAAGATATTTATGGGAGGATGATTTGAGCTAGCACAGAAGCGAGAAAAGACTGACAGGGTGTACAGCCACCGTGACTGGTCACACCAGGGGGGTTCTTCTCCCTTGGTTATTTCCAGGATCCTCAGGCCTGAGGCCAACTTTCCACAGGAACTGGATGCAAGGTACTACAACTCCTTTATCAGGAGGAGAGGCTCTTGCTCCAAGCCTGCCATCGGCGTATGCCCTTTCAGGCAGGGACGCCACCACCTGGGTCTTTGGTTCTTGTCCTGGTCTGGCTGTTTTCCCATGTACTGCTTCTGTTCTGTGACTGCTCTAGGCATTCCTCCTACTACAAACTACTATATGGTTATATAGAAG
>CAUYQU010070927.1:0-24989 GCA_963574635.1 Cheracebus regulus | reverse complement strand
GCCTTTGTTTGTCGTTTCACATAAACATGACCCCCCACCCCCCCCGGGCCAAAAAAAAAAAAACAAAAAAAAAAAAAAAAAAAAAAAAAAAAAAAAAAAAAAAAAAAAAAAAAAAACACAGATAGGATTTCAGATTCCACACTACCTTATCTTTAAGAAGCTATTGATGATCAAGTTTTGTCATACATTCACAGTCATCAAAAGATTATTAAAATACTTTCTCTATATATCTTTGTGAGGCTAGAGTTTCTTCATCTACTTTAACCTGAACCACATATGTCAGATATTAACAAGGTTTGTAAGCATGTAAAACAGTACACTCTTCCCCAATGAAAATTTTTCTGTTTGAAAACATATATTCCAAATTTTCATAAAATTATGTTACTTATATAAAATGTAGTGGATTTATTATCTTTAAATTTATTAGTCAAAAACTTTTCATTTTAATTTCAGAATTTAAATTTATTACAGCATTAAATTTAATGCAATGTAATTTGATTACGGAACATATGGACATCTATAATTCGCAAAACAAAAGTTCCTCTAGGCCCTTAATGATTGTTAACAGGGCAAAGGAGGTCAGGTGTGGTGGCTCACGCCTGTAATCCCAGCACTTTGGGAGGCCGAGGTGGGCAGATAACCTGAGGTCGGGAGTTCGAGACCAGCCTGACCAATATGGTGAAACCTCGTCCCTATTAAAATACAAAAATTATCTGGGCATGGTGACACATGCCTGTAGTCCCAGGTACTCAGGACAGGAGAATTGCTTGAACCCAGGAGGTGGAAGCTGCAGTGAGCCAAGATCATGCCACTACAATCCAGCCTGGGCAAGACAGAGTGAAACTCTGTCTCAAAACAATGCAAAACAAAAAAAGAGGGCAAAGGAATTCTGTGACCAACATGTTTCACAATTTCTACTCGATTTTATGAATGATGACACTTTTCCCCTGACATCTCTGCAGTTTCATCAGTCTCCCTTCCCATGTGACCGCCTCAACCCTTCTCTATCTCTGCCAACTCAAAATGGTTGAAGCAATAAAGACAGCATCCATAACAAGATGTACTAAGATTCGGAACCTCTGGGCTGGGTCAATTTGAGGGCTTAACAATGTCTTCCAGTAGCCAGGTTCTCTGTGTCTTGCAGTCCTGTGTTTCATAAGTTATTGGCCCATTTCACTCATGGTAGAAGATGACTGCTGTATCTCCAGCTCACCTGAGGTCAGGAGTTCGAGACCAGCCTGGCCAGCATGGTGAAACCCTGTCTCTACTAAAAATACAAAAGTTTGGACGGCACGGTGGCTCATACCTGTAATCCTAGCATTTTGGTAGGCCAAGGCAGGCAGATCACCTGAGGTCAGGAGTTCAAGACCAACCTGAGTTCAAGACCAACCTGGCCAACATGGTGAAACCCCATCTCTACTAAAAATCCAAAAATTAGCTAGGTGTGGTGGCGGGTGCCTGTAATCCCAGCTACTCGGGAGGCTGAGGCAGAACAATTGCTTGAACCTGAGAGGTGGAGGTTGCAGTGAGCCAAGATCGTGCCATTTGCATTCCAGCCTTGGGGGCAGAGTGAGATTCCATCTCAAAAAAAAAAAAAAAAAAAAAATAAGTGATCAGGTGAGAAAGAATGAAGGAACCTTGGGAAAAAGGACAGGCTCTGCCAACAATAAGGAAAAGTGGTGGTTGACTGGGTAGCCGGTCGTACATGCTGCAAATCATTTGCTTATTTTTGTGTGAAGTTGTTTGCCAATGTAGTTCTTTACATATTGTTATGTTAATCTTTACCAAAAGATAAAATATTGAAATGTAATTGCAATTGTGACACACACACATACATGTAGACACATGTTCTGTGTATCGCAAATGTGTTCTCTCATTCTGAACTTATCTTCAATTCTTAGAACCTTTGTCATAATCATGTTGTGCAATCAAATAGCTTGACACAAACATCTATTCTGTGCCTTCTGAGTTTGAGTGTTTTTTTTTTTTTTTTTTTTTTTTTTGAGACAGAGGCTTGCTCAGGCTGGAGTGCCATAGTGTGATAATGGCTCACTGCAGCCTTGACCTCCCCGGCTCAAGCAGTCCTCCCACTTTGCCTTCCTGAGTAGCTGGGACTACAGGCATGTGCCAACACACCCAGCTAAGGTTTTTTTCTTTTTTGTAAAGATGTGGGGCAGATCTCATTATATTGGCCAGGCTGGTCTTGAACTCCTGAGCTCACACGATCCTCCTGCCTTGCCCCACAAAGTGCTGGGATGACAGGTGTAAGCCACCATGCCCGGCTGCCTTTTGGGTTTCAATCGTCCCTTTCCGAAAACACATGGAACTCTAAGAAGGTCCTATAACTACCTCTCCAATAACGTTGTCCCAGGCATAAAAATGTCTTGATGTTTTCTTCAAATGCCTGCCAAGGAAAATTGGCACACACCTATTCCCTGGCATCAGGGAGGAGAGAAAGGTTTACTCGGAATGCACCCATGACAAAGCTCACCCGCTGCCAAGCTCTCCGTGTCTTCCTGGAGACCAACACGCACAGGAACAGGAGCCCCGCAACCCCTGGGGGAAGATGCCTCCTCCGGGTTTAAAAACGGAGCTACCCTTTTGCCTGGGGATCATGAGCGTTGCCTTGTGGCTTAGTGCCTTATGCTCTGCTTTCAGAGCACAGATTCTCAGTGGAATGGGAGAAAGGTCGGGTGAGGAGGAGTGGCGTGATTTATGGGGCAGAGAATGGTGCAATGCCTACGCTTGTTTGTGTTGGGAGACCGAGGCCTCCTGCATGAGCTAAACATGCTGTTTAAACATCCCTGCAATTTCGCCAACGTCTCTCTCTCTGGCTGTCTCAACCCTTTTCTATCTCTGCCAAATCCATGCCCCACCCTCTCCAGTCCTGGCTCCAGCTACCCCTGCCCACGACCCTCAAATCTCAGAAATGCAAGCAGTGCCTCTCAAGCCTGGCTGCACATTAGGAACTCGGGATGACCCGGTTCACATAGGGCCGTCGGGGGAAGACCCCAGACACAGGGTTCGGAGTTCAGATTTCAGACCCCTGAGAATGTGCATGACACAGTTTCCAGGTGGCGCTGGTGCTGCTGGACCGGACTAAGCCTGCACATCTCACCTGGAATTCAGAGTCAAATGATGGGGCAAGGGTCTTTGGCAAAACACAGCCTGGGATTCTGTTTTGCAGACCTGAGAGAAGAGCAGTGCTCCTGACACCTGGGGGGTGGGACTCAGGACGCTGCTCAACACCCGGACGGCCCCCCACAGAGAGTCATTCATCCATTCATCTGTCATCATCATTTATCTATTATCTATATATCATTGATCTAATATCTATCTACCATCCATCGATCATCATTATTTATTATCTATATATCGTTGATCTAATATCTACCATCCATCCATCCATCATCATTATTTATCTATTATCTATATATCGTTGATCTAATATCTATCTACCATCCATCCATCATCATTATTTATCGATTATCTATCATTTATCTATCTGTCTTCATCATCAGTCTACCTATTATCTGTCTGCCTGCCTGTCTCTCGAACTAATCTATCATAATCATTTCTCTATCCATTGTCTACCTATTATTCATCTATTTATCTATCATCAATCTATCCATCTATCCATCCATCCATCATCATTTATCTAGTCTCTGTCCTTTATCTATATCTATCTGTTATGTGTCTGTCTGTCTGCCTATCTACCTACCATCATCATCATTTACCTATGATCTACCATCATCATTTGTCTATTATCTATCTATAATCATCATTTATCTATTATTTTCTATCTGTATCTCTATCTAACGTAACCTATCAGTCATCATTTATCTATACTCTATCTATAATCTGTCTAACTCTATATCATCTATCTACCTGTCATCCATCTATATTTATCATTGTTTTTCTACCATCTACTTATTATCGATTTATCTATAGCTATTGATTATCTATCATCTATTTTCTATTATCTATCATCCATCTCTCTACATTGAATCATGGCAGTGATTGTCACCTGGGTGATTTTGACGCCATAGAACACTTGGGAATGTGTGCAGTCATTTGTGGTTGTTATGATTAGGTGGGCTGCACTACTGTATGCAGCGGGTGGAGCCCAGGGGATCTGCTAAACGATGTACAGTGCACAGGACCGCGCCACCATAATCCTCTAGCCCCAAATATCCACAGTGAAGAGTCTGAGAAAGCTGGCCATAGGCTAAAGAAACCACTAGTGTAATTTGAAGTTTTCCATACCCTTGCTAAAGCACAGGAAAGCTCTGTTTAGTTTGTTTTCTTAATTTAGGGTGTGCGTTAAAAACATCACAGGGAAATAGAAGCCCAAGTTTTTGCTCTGTTGGGAGACACTTGGTGATGTCTGCTGATGCTTTTGGTCATTGCCATCAGGTGGGTGCAGCCCAGGGATGTTGCTCAACACTCTGCAGTGCACAGGATGACGCCCCAGCAAAGACCTCAAGCCCTTAAGGACTGGGACTCCAAGGTGAAGCTGAATGTTACCCAACTTTTGCTCTGATAAGATGTCCGGGCTGCGTGATGTGTGTTAAGGAGCTCAGAGGCTTCTGCTCTGCATGGGGAGAAAAGTGTGTTCACCAGGCAATGGAGATGAGAGCTGTTTAGAGGGAGGCGGGAGGCAGCCCCCTGCCTGTCTACCCTGCCAATGAGCTGCTTGACAGCAGAGAGAATCTATCTTGAGGATGCCGGCCTAGGGTGGTGTTCACTGAGTTTCACCTGCCGCTCTTCTTTGGGAATACCTGAAAACACAAGGTGAAGATGCCGTGGGAAGGTTGAGGAAGGGGCAGCATTCCCGTGTCTTTCCTTAGGGCCTAGAAGGGCTCTGCTTGGTGCAGCCCCAGGCTGCTCCTACCTGGAAGCTGCTCTCTGGCTACTCAGCAGGGTTTCTCAGCGGGGATGATTTTACCCTCAGGGGTCACTGGGCAAGGTCTGGAGATCTTCCTAGTTGTGACAACTGGGAGGGGGTGGGAGCTCCTGGCATCTGGTGGGTGGAGCCCAGGGACGCTGCTCAACACTCTACAGTGCACAGGATGGGTCCACCACAGAGACTGAGCTACAGTCTATTTCTCTATCATCTCTATCAATCTATCACCTTTATCTATTATCTATCTTCCTATCATCTATCTACTTATCTATCTCCATCTACATATTATCTGTCATCTATATAGCTATCATCTATTTATCTATCAGCTATCTCTCCATCCTATCATCTATTTATCATCTATCTCCATCTATGTATCTATCAATTATCTATATATCTATCAATTACCTATTTATCACCTATCTATCTCTCCATTCTATCATCTATCTGTCCATCCTATCTGTCTCATCTATCATCTATCTGTGTATCATCTATCATGTATCTACTGATCTATTTCTCTATCCATCATCTATTTATTTATCATCTATCTAAACAGTGGCTCACAGCCTAAGAACGATTCTGCCCTTGCCCACACCAGGGAACACTTTGCCATGTTGGAGGTCAGTTTTAATTGTCACTACTGGGAAAGTGTGCTGATGGCATCTGGCAAATGGAGCCCAGGGGGGCTGCTCAGCACCCTACAGTGCACAGGATGGGCCCACCAGAGAGTCCAGGCCTGATGCCACAAATGCCTTGGTGAAAAACTCCAGTAGTAACTTCCATCTAACCCTGGGAAAGGGATCAGGTTGACAATCACATCATTCTCAACAGTCCAGGAGGCAGGAGCTGTCTGAGTCCTTTGTCAATGCATCTCTTGTTAGAACACTCGTAAGACTCTTTCCCATAGGACGGCTCCCTTACCCAGCGCAAGAGCGCAGCACTCCACATGTTTTCACTCGTAAGTGGGAGCTAAATAATATGTCCACATGGACATAGAGAGTGGATTAATAGACATTGGAGATTCAGAAGGGTGAGAGAGTGGGAGGATGGTGGGGAATGAGCAATTACTTAATAGGTACCATGTACACTATTCAGGTGATGGGTACACTGAAAGTGCAGACTTCACCACAACTCAGTATATCTATGTAACAAAATTGCACTTGCACCCCATAAATTTATACAAATAAAATCAATCAATCAATAAAATTTGATATGTAAACCTGTTTAATACAAATGCAGAAAAAAACATGTTGTAATAACATGTAAAAATAAATAAATGTGCCTTCTTGAGGCTTACTATGTCCTGCAGATATCTTACAAAGCCCCAGTAGTCATGAGTTAAATTCTTGCATGTAGCCTATGGGAGGTCAGAGATAGCCTCCACTGTTTATTAACAGCTCTGGGCCCATCTATGAAGTAGAGCTAAAAACACCACCAATACCTATCCCCAAGGCTGAGCTGGTGCAGGGGCAGCCCTCAGCACAGTGCCTGGTACCCACAGACCATGGATCATCCTAGGTATTAATCTAAATCAGGAAGGCCTGGCTGTAGCTTGCATTGATCGCCATTGGCAGTTTCGGCAAGAATCTGGGTTCCTTTCCTGTCTCTTTCTGATGGTCACATGAAGGCTCTTCTTCTCCAAGTAAGTTCATTCATTCAACTCATGTACTCATACATGCATGCATTCACATTCACTCACTCATTCAACTCATACAGGCATGCATTCACACATTCACTTATTCATTCACTTAATTCACTTATGCACGCATGCATGCATTCACACTTTCACTTATTCATTCATTCATTCATCCACTAACTTGTCCATGCATTCAATTTATTTATTCACTCATACATAATACATTATTAATTCGTGACATGTGTGCAATCTTCACTCATTCAGTCATGTGTGTGTGCATTAACACACATGCTGGTTTGTTCAGCTCACTCACCTACTCATGCATATTTATTCACTAGTTCATTCATCCACATATTCACTTGTCATGTACCCTGTTCATTCACTCACACACATTCATTCCTTTATAAATGCATGCCTACACGTGCTCATTCAATCCTGCATGCATGAATTCACTCACTCACTCACGCAGGCATGCATGAATTCACTTGTTCACTCCCTCATACATGCACTTGTACGTGCATGAATTTACTTAAGTCATCCATGCACTTAGTCACGCATGAATTCACTCGCTCACTCATTCATACACCTGATTCATGCAGGCGTGAATTCACTTGTTCACTCACTCATCCAGTCACTCATGCCTGCATTAGTTCACCTGTTCACTCATTCATGCACTCACTCTTGTATGCATGAATTCACCTTTCACTCATTCCTGCACTCATACAGGACGAATTCACTTGTTCACTCACTCATGCAGTCACTCATGCATGCATAAATTCACTTTCACTCATTCGTGCACTCAGTCAGTTATGCATGAAACCACTTTTTCAGTCATTAGTGAATTCAACTAATTCATTCATTCATTCATTCATAGATTCATGCCTTCATTCATGCATGTATGCATTCACCTATTTATTTTTTGGCACAGTCACTCCTCCATTCATGTATATATCTCTAAATTAATTCTTACATACATTGGCTCATTCGTGCCTTCAACTCATGCATTCACCTGTGAATGCATTCATTCCCTCCTTGGCGCAAACACTGATGGTTGATTCATTTCCTCGCTCGCTCATTCATGTGTGGTTGTTTGTTCATTCATGCCTCACATGCATTCACACACACACGTACTCATGCATCCATGCATATACACCGCGTGCAGACAGCCAGTCACTCGCTATGCATGCAACAGCTGAGGCCTGAACACTCAGTTATTCTCTTTCGTGCACTCATTCATTCATTCAGGCGTGCAAGTATGCGCATGTGCATTTTTCATGCATTCAATAAGATCGCGTATGAGCCCTGTCTTCTCCCTCTGGGAGGCTAGCAGAGGAGCGGCCTCCACCCGGGCTGCGCGCTGGCCTTCGACCCAGGGCCTTAAGCCACCGCAAACATTTACTTTGGGGCCGGCTGATTAAAGGTTAAATGTCCAAACCTAGACACCGCGGGCTGCAGAGGGCGCCGCGGCGGGCGAGGGGAGGGGCACGGCATGGGGCACAGCCCCTGGCGGTTCCCGGGTGTCTCTCCCCGGCAGCCAGGCTGGGCACCAGGCGGCGCGCGGGCTTGTTTGCGGGCGAGGGCTGAAGCTTGCCGGAGAGGACCCGCGCCCGCGGGGGCTGGGCGGAGGCGGGGCCGGGCTTCCGGACAGAAGCCAATCGATGCCCTCGGAGCCTGCAGCGCCGGCCCAGGGCAGAGGCTGCCGGAGCGCGGAAGAGGTGCCGGGGGCTGCCGGGAGGTGCAGGGGGTCGTGGGTCGTGGAGGAAGCGTGGGTGCGGGGGACGGCCGCGGGGCGCAGAGGCTGCCCCAATACCTCCAGGTCTGGGGGGTGGCGTACAGCGGAGTGGGGGCGCAACCCGGAGGCCGAGGCTGGGTGCTGGAGGAGGGGCGGGGGCGCAGGGCACTGGAGGTCAGAGGTTGCCCAAGCGCGAAGGAGGGGAGGGTTTTGGGGCGCTTGGGGGTGGGCGCGCCAAGCGGGGGCGCCGAGTGCTGGGGAGTACAGGTCCAGGCGCGGCGGGTCGCGGGGAGACCGAGGCTGCCTCAGGACGGAGGACAGACGGGGGCGGGGGCATAGGGCTGGGAGGCTTGGGGTTGGGGGCGCGGTCCCAAGGCAGAGGCTGTGGTAGCGCGGGGGAAGGGAGAGGTGCAGGGCTTGGAACGGGTTCGGGGGCGCTTGTAGAGGAGGGGCGAAGGGCGCTGGGGGGGCCGGGGGGGCACTGGAGTGACCGGGGAAGGGGCGTCTGGCCAGTGGGCGCGGGCAGAGACAGCCCAACCAAGCTCGGAGGAGGTGCAGATCCGGGGTCTGGGAGCGCAGGAGTGGGCCAGGGAGTGCACGGGGGAGGAGGGGGGAGCAACCGGGGGGCGCCAGCTGGGGTGGGGAAAGAAGATGCCCAGAACTCCAAGCAGGTGTGCGGGGCGGCTGCTGATACCGGAGAGGTTGATCGGGGTCCTGAGGGCGGTGTCGTTGCTGGGCACATGAGTGTTTAGACGCAGCGAGGTCGCAGGTGACAGTCAGGAGGACAGGGGGTCAAGGAGACCCTGGCCACCTGGCAGGAGGCTAACCTGGAGTGCCACGGAGGAAGTGCGGGGAGTGGGGGTCGTGGGGACGTCGGGGGAGGCCGGGGCCCCGTGGGGCGCAGTGACACTGGGTGGGTAGGTGGCTGGGGGTGACGCCGGCGGGGCCTGAAGCTGAGGGTGTTGGGACCGCCACGCTGTCGCCCGCAGGCCTGGAAATCCACTCCGGTTCCTGGAGACGGCGCCTCTGCTCTGCGGGTTCGTAGTGGGGAAGTCCACCACTGCTCCCCGGCGCCCGCCTGCCGGTCAGTGCCCACTGCACGCGGCACGGAGGACCATGTCGGGTGAGTAGCTCGCGCTCCTTCAGTTCAGCCTGCCTGTTCCTACTGGCTTGGGTGACGTTGGTCTGCGCTGGAGAGGAGGAACCCCAGTTTGACCAAGGACTGCCCCAAATCCAAGTCTCCCCTCAATGCCTCACTCAGGTCTCTGTGGGTCTGGAGGCACTGGTCCATCCGACGCTGCTGGAAATACCGATGGGCTTCAGCTGCAGGGAGGGGGTGATTGGTAGCAAGTGACGGTGGCATTGGGATTTCACCAGTTGCCTTCGTAAGATGTAGTCCTGGAAGTTTCACTGGGCACTGAACAGTCTGAGATTCTCACTGCCTGAAAGGCCGATGGTAAGAAGTCTGTTCTCCTAAAATGGCTCTAAAACTCTGGGAAGAGGCTGTCTTCCAGTTCTTGGAATTCAGGCCATCGGTTTAATTTCTGTGCCCAGCACAGACGCAGGGATGTCCTGGCTTGGTGGCTGAGGCCTGTAATCCTAGCACTGTGGGAAGCTGAGGCAGCACGATTGCTTGAGACCAGGAGTTTGAGACCATCCTGGGCAACATAGGCAGACCACATCTCTAGGAAAAATAAAAATTAGCTGGGAGTTGTGGCATGTGCCTGTGGTCCCAGCTACTAGGGAAGCTGAGGTGGGAAGGTCCTGAGCCCAGGAGGTCAAGGCGGCAGTGAGCTATGATTGCACCACTGCACTCCAGCCTGGGTGACAGAGTGAGACCCTGTCTCCAAAAACAACAAGAAACAAAATATGAACCCAGGTTAATCCCCCTGCAGGCAGCGGGCAGGCTGGCAGGAAAGGCCTGCCCCCTGAGGACTGGCGAGTCCCATCTCTCTGCACTTGGTTCTGTGGACATCAGATAGACCGGTTGACTTCAGAGGCCTAGATATGAGAACATAGATTGTAACTTTTTCCCATAAGAAAGATGCTGGTTCTATTTTTTATCATTAAATCATTAACACACCTCCTTGTACCAGACCAGACTGGATCATTCCTGAGTGCATATTATGTATTTCTTTTTAATTTTTTTTTTTAACTTTGTAGAGACAGGGTCTTACTATGCTGCCCAGGCTGCTCTCGAACTTGTAGGCTCAAGCAGTCCTCCTCCTTTGGCCTCTCAAAGTACTGGGATTACAGGCATGAGCCACCGCGCCTGGCCACAAGTGCAATTAAAACACACACACAGAACAGATTACTCTTTTATTCAGAGGAGAAATTTAATAAATCACGGAGCTGCTTCCATCCTGTTTGCTCCCACTCTGGACTTAGAGAGGAAAATCGTCAGGGGACGGATCTTAAGGGCTGTTTTCATGAGGTGTACTGGAAAACTCTGTTCCAAGGAACGGCAGAAAAGATTCTCTGTTCTAGGGACGCATTTGGAGCTCTCTAAAGTGAAAACCACACGTTTCCCCAAGCCTGCTAGGGTCTGTATAATAGCAGCATTCAAGACGGACATTCGGATACATCTTGCTCAGTCTCGTGCTGGAAGAGAAGATTCAACTCTGCAGAAAACAAAAGCTACCTTTGAGTAGAGAAGGGCTGAGAAGGAAGCTGCTAAGGTGATTTTGAGGGGCGATTAGAAGATGCCTTGAGTGCAAGAGGGCAGGCAAGGGGTAGAAAGAAACGGTCGTCACAGATTCATAAATTCTCAGCCCCGGTGATCTCCAGGCTGGACTTAATTTTGTGACAATATCTCCTTTTTGTGAGCTGGAGTGCCGTGACAGATTTTCTTGCTGTGTGTCTACTCCATGCGGCTGCTGAAAGTGCCGACCGCGGTGGCACGTGGAGTGGAAAGTACCTCTTTCAACGCAGTAGCATTGGATAAC
This sequence comes from Cheracebus regulus, assembly GCA_963574635.1. Taxonomy (NCBI): domain Eukaryota; kingdom Metazoa; phylum Chordata; class Mammalia; order Primates; family Pitheciidae; genus Cheracebus; species Cheracebus regulus. The sequence continues at coordinate 13,773 of CAUYQU010070927.1, read as the reverse complement.
TGTGGCTGTTCTCTAGCACCACACCAGGACTTGATCTCCAGTTGTTTCTCTGAGGCAAGGCGACGTGGAAGCTAAGCACCTGTCAATCAATGTTTCATCTCTGTTCCATGGCGATCTGCTGATCTGTCTTTGCACTTTAGATGAGTTTTACAGTGTCCTGAGTGGGAAGTGGCTGACCTTCAGGAGGTGCACGTTTTTGTTCCAAAGCAAAAGTCTGAGTGTCGGATCCCTTGTTCCTGGAGAGAGCTCTTGTGCCAACTGGTGTTGTCTTGTCATTATGTGACTGTGGTCAGTATTCCACCCATGCTAAACCAAAGAGAGAAACAGAGTGTCCAGTATTTCCATAAAACTCTCACTCTAAATGTAGCCATGTCTGCATTCTCTTTTGGGTTTGAGATCAAGGTAGGTGTGGACAGGCCCTCTGAGGCCTCTCTCCTAGGCTTGGTTCTCACAGAGTCTTCTCTCTGTGTGTGTCTGTGTCCTAATCTCTCTTTTTTTTTTTTTTTTTTTTGAGATGGATTTTCACTCTTGTCGCCCAGGCTGGAGGGCAGTGGCTCAATCTCAGCTCACTGCAACCTCCAGCTCACAGGTTCAAGAGATTCTCCTGCCTCAGTCTCCTGAGTAGCTGGGATTACAGGCACCCACCACCACACCTGGCTAATTTTTGTATTTTTAGTAGAGACGGGGCTTCACCATGTTGGCCAGGCTGTTCCTGAACTCCTGACCTCCGGTGATCCACCTGGCTCGGCCTCCCAAAGTGCTGGGATTACAGGTGTGAGCCACCGCGCCCGGCCTAATCTCCTCTTCTTATAAGAACACCAATCCTCTTGGACCAGAGCCCATCCGAGCGACCTCATTTACCTTAATCTCTTCTTTAAAGACCCTATATCCAAATACAGTCACATTCTGAGGTCCTGGAGGTTACAACATTCATATGTGAATTTTGGAGGTGCACAATTCAGCCCATAATTGGATAACTCATTCATTTGAATACTGCTGTGTTTGTCTGCTGGGGCCACCATAACAAAGTCCCACAGACTGGGAGGCTTAAACAGCAGACATTGATTCTCCCACAGTCCTGGAGGCTGGAGGTCTGAGATACAGGTGTGGGCAGGGCTGGCTCCTCCTGAGGCCTCTCTCCGGGGCTTGCAGATGTCATCTTTCTCTGTATCCTCACAAGGTCATCCCTCTGTGTATGTCTGTGTCCTCATCTCTTGTTGGGAGGATAGCAGTGCTGCTGGATCCACCCTAGTGACCTCATTTTACCTTACTCACCTCTTTAAAGTCCTCGTCTTCAAATACAGACACATTCTGAGGTCCTGTGGCTTAGGGTTTTATCATAGGTGTTTTAGGATGGGTTATCATCCATCTATAACAACCATTAATCATAATGTTTTCCCTGAGGTCCCCATGAAGAGCTATAAAACCAGCACAAGTGGTTTTCAATCAATGAGCCCTCCGCCATTTCTCTTGGTTGTCACTGAGATCCTCATGAAGAGATAAAAAAAAAAAAACCAGTGCACATGGTTATCAATCATTGATCACTTTGCCAGTTCTCTTAGTTGTCACTCACGTCCTGATGAAGAGATAAAAAGTCCACGCATGTGGTTATCAATCACTGATCACTCTGTCATTTCTTTTCGTTGTCACTGAGATCCTCATGAAGAGGCAAAGAACCAGTGCATCTGGTTATCAGTCATTGATCAGTTTGCCGTTTCTCTTAGTTGTCACTGATGTCCTCATGAAGAGCTATAAAACCAGCACAGGTGGTGATCAATCACTGATCATTTCGCCATTTCTCTTCATTGTCCTCTGCACCCTGCTTTGGGCCAATTTACTTCCGTCATCCTCTTCTCTAGACAGCCAGAGGGCCCTCCCTGGCAATGGAAATGAGACCTTCTTACAGGACTTAGAACCCTCAAATAGCTCCTCATACACCTGAGGATAATAGAAAATGCTGCATATCACCTTCGTAGTCTGGGCCCTCTGACCCACCTCCCTGTTGGTCCTTGTTCTCTGGCCACTGCTGCTTGGGAGGATTCGTACTCCAGGAATGCTGAATGTAACGTATCATCTCCACCTCTGGCCTTGGCTCACAGACTTTTTCCGCCTCTTCCTTCTATGCCTTATTATTTTTAATTCAGTTTCTTATTGGAGGCAGGACGCAGTAGCTACTTTGAGGGCTTTTGTGGGTGTTGGAGTCAGAGATTACCTGAGACATTTAATTAATCATTGAAGCCCTGGTTTTCTCATTTTTGAAGCACATTTTTGTGTTGCAAAGGGAATTAATGATAGTACATAGGTATGCCTTGTCTAGACCCTGGATGGATGGGAGCCTTATTCATTCTTGGTTATTGATCCACTGATTCCTGGATAAGTTCTTCCTGGCCATTTATCCCTGAGCTTATACAGTGCCCTTTCAAAAACTGCTGCCAGCCACAGGACTTGGCTTGCAGTATTGAAACACTCATTTCTTAGGGCTGATGTTTCTCATCGAGCTGCAGGTGTCTGAGGACAGAGCTTGCACTTTGTCAGCTGCTGGGCCCAGTACCTAGCAGAAACTCATGCGTGGGAATTGCCTGGGACATGAATTCACAATGAACGTGTAATGCTCTGAGAGCAGGTCATTAGGTTCACGTAGACGTCTTCTGCCCCTTCACCTTCTTTATCTTCTGCCTCCAGCTTCAATCCTTTGCTCTTTCTCTAAGCAGATGCCGTTGTGTGGGCAGCTTATGTGCACGGCACTGTGGACTGGCTAAGCAGTGTCCCCCCTAAAACTCACATTCCCCCAGAAGTTGTGAATGGGACCTGTGAACCAAAAGTGTCTGAGACTGGTCTCAATCAATTTAGAAAGTTTACTTTGCCAAGGTTAAGGACATGCTCATGACACAGCCTCAGGAGGCCCTGACAACATGGACCAAAGGTGGTGGGGGCATAGCTTGCTTTTACACATTTCAGAGAGACATGAGACATCAATTCATATGTGTAAGATGTAAGATGTACATTGGTTTGATCTGAAAAGGTGGGACTACTTGAAGCAAGAGAGTTGCTGGGGGTGGCATCAGGTCATAGGTAGATTTGAAAATGGGTTATGGGAAGAGGTTGCAGAGACCAAGGTTTCATCATGCAGATGAAGCTTCCAGGTAGCAGGCTTCAGAGACAATAGGCTGTAAATGTGTCTTATCAGACTTGAGGTCTGTGTTGATATTTATGGTGGTCAGTTTTTCCTGAATTCCAAAAGGGAGGAGGGTATGATGAGGCATATCTGACCATCTCTTCTTATTATGGCCTGAACTCATTTTTCAGGTTAAGTTTGGAGTGCCGTTGGCCATTTACGTAGCTGGGGGGACTAGAATTTTAGTTTAGGTTTACAGACCTTATTTGGAAATAGGGTCTTTGCAGTTGTCATTAGTTAAGCATCTCAAGATAAGATTACCCTGGACTATTTGAGTGGACCCTAAAACTAATGACAGGTGTCCTTCTAAGAGATAGAAGAAGAGACACAGACACAGAGGAGGCCACGTGGAGCTGGAGGCAGACACTGGAGTGATGCGGCCACAAGCCAGGGACATCTGGAGCCACCAGGAGCTGGAAGAGGCAGGAAGGATCCTCCCCTAGAGTTTGATTTTAGAATCCTGGCCTTCAGAACTGTAAGAGTGAATGTGTGGTACTTTTTTATGGCAGCCCCAGGAAACCCATTCATGAGTTTGCTAGGGAAAGGAGTCAGTGATGAGCCCACCCGTAAGCAAAATGAGCACAGTAAGTAAGATGGCACAAGAGATGAAGGGTTCTGCCTCATGGGAGGTGAGGGACTGTGATGAGAAGGGCTGTCTTAGGGAGCAGGGTTTGCAGGAAGATCTCCGAGGGACGGGTGGTCTTTCCCATGGTCACTGTGTGCCTGGGAGGAGAGGGAATTCCAGGTGAGTTAAGGGAGTGCTAGTGGCCTCATGGTGTCCACTCATAGGATATGCTTGAAGACCTAGAGGGGTTGAGGTGGATGTGAGGACTGAGTGTGGGGGATGAGATGACCAGCAGTATGGACCTGGCTTACATTTACAGACAACGAGGAATCCATCGGCATTGGGTTGGCTTTCACGGCAGCTGATGACTTTCACTGTATGTTGGGGGAGAAGATGTGGTTTTAAGGACTGCGGAGACAGATAACAGGGACCAGGATCTACATAGTAGAGCAGAGAATGCAAAGGAGGGAAGTTGCCACTCAGGGTGGTTGATGTGATACCCACTTTAAATGTTTTCTACTCTGACGCAGTGGCTCACACTGCAATCCTAGCACTTTGGCAGACCAGGACCAGACGATTGCTAGAGGCCAGGAGTTCGAGATCAGCCTGGGTGACAGAGCAAGAGAACCCAACTCTACAGAAAAATTAAAAATTAGCCAGGTGCAGTGGTGAGCATCTGTAGTCCCAGCTACTCAGGAGACCGAGGCAGGAGGATGGCTTGAGCCCAGGAGTTCCAGGCTGCAGTGAGCTGTGACACTGCTGCTACACTCTAGCCTAGGTAACAGACAGAGCAAGACCCTGCCAAAAAAAAAAAAAAAAAAAAAAGGCCCGGCAAAGTGGCAAACATGTTGCCCCCCCACTTTGGGGGGCGGGGGTGGACACAACGCCTGAGCCCAGGAATTTGAGACCAGCCTCGACAACATAATCTGTCTCTACAAAAAATAAAAAAATAGCTGGATGTAGTGGTGTGCACTTGTGGTCCCAGCTAGTCACGAGGCAGAGGTGGGAGGATTGCTTGCTCCCAGGAAGTTGAGGCTGCAGTAAGCTGAAATCATACCATTGCACTCCAGCCTGGGCAACAGAGGGAGACCTTGTCTCCAAAACCACCACCACAGCAAAATAAACAAAAACCCCAAACTTTTCTGTGGTGCCTCTCTCTTAAGATCTTAGGTTAGTTATACAAGAGTAGAATGTGGGATTGGAGGCAAGTGGACTTCTCCTTACCACAGAATTCATGTAGTAAATGCACTGCATAGAGGAGGCTTCTGGGGCTCTTAGGGAGACCTAAGAGGTAGGTAATAGGGATCTGAATCTAACAGTTCAGGAACTCATGACCCAGGTCAGATGATGCCAAATTTCATTTTACACATTATCTGTTCTTCCTCTCTGCTCCTTAAGAGTGGAGGTCAGTACGTGGGATTGGAGACAGTGGACTCTTCCTTACTAGGGTATAGGAGTTGGCATGGCAAATATTCTGCAAAGCTTGTTCTTGCAGGACCAAGCATCAAAATAGCAAGGTCTAACCTCAGACATCTATTTCTGAAGGAAAATCCCAAAGTCTGGCCTTTGATGTGTGATTTAGCCCTCATTCTCAGATTCAGTGGTGAAGTTCAGAGGGGAAATCAATCCCTCTGAGCACCTCGAAGGTGGATAGAACAGTCAGCTCAGGAGGAAATCTCAAAACAATGCCCCCCTATTGGGGGTTCTCTTACCTTTGTCATTGTGGTTCCTAAACAGTGCACTCCTTTTTCCTTTCTATTCTTCAATTCACATGGTCCTTAAACATGGTTCCGCAGATTTCAATAATCTATACATTGGGGATTACAAATAAATCTTAATATAGCCAATGAAAGACTAAAAATTGTAAATGGCACTTTGTTTTCAGTTTGACATTACTTTGCTGATGATTCTTTTCATAATATATATGATTTATCTTATTTTTTTACTTTGCCATCTGCTTTGCAATTAAATACACACACACACACACACACACACACACACACACACACACACATTTTCTTTTTAAAGACAGAGTTCTCCTCTGTCACCCAAGCTGGAGTGCAGTGGCACAACTGTATCTCACTGCAGCCTCTAACTTCTGGGCTCAAGCAACCCTGCCATCTCAGCTTCCCAAGTAGCTGGGACTACGGGTATGTGCAAAAAATCTATTTTTAAATTAAATGAATACAAGTCCATTATCAGTATGAGATACATACTCCAATACTTGCCAGAGAAATGGTACATGGTAGTTAAATGTGTAGCAGATGTGCTAATTGGCCTGGGTATAGAATTTTAGCTATTTGGTCTGGGTATAGAATTTTAGGTTGAGGACCATTGCACTCAGAGTTTAGATATGGTGCTCTTAGTGTCTACTATTCATGATAAGAAGTCTAAGTCTCATCCTTTGTAGGCTTGATCTGTATTTTTATTTTACTTTCATTTTCTTGGCATTTTCAAGATGTTCTCCTTATCCTTGGTGTTTTTAAGTTCCAGAAACATATTGTCAGGATAAGGACTGTTGATTTTCTTTCTTTTTTTTTCTCTCCCTCTCTCTCTCTCCATTTCTCCCTCTCCCCTTCTTCCCTCCCCTCCCCTCCCCCCTCTCCTCTCCTCCCCTCCCCTCTCCGCACCTCCCCTCCCCTCTTCACTTCCCCTTCCCTCCCATTCTCCTTCCTTCCTTCCTTCCTTCCATTCCCTCTCTCTTTCTTTGTTTTCTTTTTCTTTTGCTGCATACTCTCTGGGCTTTTTACATCTGAAGACTGACTTTCTGCTGTTGAGAAAATTTCCTGTTTAATTTCTTTGAAAACTTTTCTTCTTTCTGTTTTTTTTTTTTTCTATTCTCTTCTGAAACCCATGTTGGTGAACCTTCTGAATCGCTTCTGTGGGCTTCTAGCTTTTTGAAATTTTCCACTGTCCCTTTATTCTACTTTCTGAGAGATTTCCTCAGTGACATTTTCCAAACCTTCTGTTACTCCGTTTTCACTTCAGCAAATCATATTTTAAACTTCTAAGAACGATTTCTTATCCTTGGAGTGATCTTTTCTGTAGCATTTTATTCTTGGTTTATAGATGTATCCCTTTCCCCCTAATCTTTTGAAAGAAAACTAATTAGTGCAGTCAGAATTTTTATGTCTGTCTGTCCTTGAATTTCTATTTCATGGACTACCTGGTATTTGTGGGGTTCTTCCCACTCTACCCCATAACTTTTCAGTTCTCTCTTTTTTGATGAAGGTGTTTTTCAAATATCTGGTAATGCTTTATATCTACATGTATAAAAATGAGGAATGTAAGTTGAGCTGTGCCCATTTGCAAGGGTTGCCGACTTGTCTGAATTTGTCAAGGTTATGTTATAGGTTAGGAATTCCATTTTTATGTGGTGATAATTGTTTTTTGGGGGGAAACTTTTTGTTTCCTTTAGAGTAGATCCTCTTATCTGATTTTCTCCCTGGTGATGGACATATTGGGCTTCTGAGAATTCTGCAGAATTTCAGTGACTTCTCCAGTTTCTGTTATTGGCTGACGGTTTTCTCCTGCCTCCTTGTTGGCTTGGGGTTCACACTTGCGGTCCATAGCACACTTTTTAGTTTGTTCTCCGTTTATCTCAAAAGGAAAGAGAGAGAAACTAGGAGCTCCCTATCCACCATCTTTGCTTGGAAGATTCCCAGTTTACACTTTTAGTTACATGGTTGAATTGGTGAAAATGGATGGACCTTGAAAACATGCTGATGGAAAGAAGTCAGACACAAAAGGCCATATGGTGTTTGATTCAATTTACATGAAATGTGCCAAACAGGCAAATCCATAGAGATAAAAAGTGAATTGGTGGTTGTCAGGAGCTGGGGAAGGGAGAATGGAGAGAGACTCCTGAATAAGTGCAGGGCCTCTTTTTGGGGTGATGATAGAGGTGGTAGATGTACAACATTGTGATGAATTGTGCTTTTTACAATGGTGAATTTTATGTCATGTGAAGTTTATTGTGATAAATAAAAAGAAAAAAGAAAGAAAATTATTTCATTTTCAAAAGGCTACATACTGTATGAGTCCATTTGTAGGAAATATCCAAAATAGGAATATAGAGATAGAAAGTGGATTTGTGGTTGCCAGGGCTGGAAAGAGGGAATGGGGGAGTGACTGCATAATGGGTACAGGGCCTCCTTTTGGAGTCATGAGAATGTCCTCGGATTACCTGAAGGTAGTGGTTGCACAACATTGTGCATGGACTAAACACTGGTAACCTGTGCACTTTAAAATGGTTCATTTTATGTTATGTTAATTTCCCATTAATATTCTGAGAGTTTGCATGGAAAGGTGAAGCTCTAAGCAGGTCATATGTTTAGGTGTGGATATACCCATTATGCTGCTTAGAAATATGTTCACACTTAGGTCTCAACACTGGGGGTTCAACTTGGTAGTTCTTTCTGCCTCTGCACTCTTTCAAGATATGGATCAGAGAAACCTTGGTGAGGACGGGGTAGGGGATTGGATCTCTGGCTCTGTTTTACGCATTATCTGATTTTCGAGGTCTGTGGGTGAAGTTCACACAGCACCTTTACCTTGGCCACTCTGGGCTTTGTAGATGCCAGTCCCCAGTGTCTGCTTCCTCTCCCATCTCTCTCCTCTGCTTAGAGACAAAAGAGCCTAACAGATGACTGAACAGGTTAATGACAGCTATGCCTGTTCTTGGGAAGTAATTTTGATCAGAACTCAGGCCTTTGGAAATGTCTAAAGGAGTAGTAATCACCATTATTATCATTTTAAAGTTAGTAATTAAGAAAACTAGAGATAGATGGTAGATGACGGTGGTAGAGATAATTAGGTAGATAGGTAGATGATAGAAATATTGATAGACATAAATAAGTAGATACATAGAGGGCATAGAGGACATATATATGGTAGGTAGATGATAGATATAGATAGGTGGATGGATAATAGGTGATAGAAAGATGATGGAGATAGATGGATGACAGAAAGATGATAGATCCATAAATAATAGACAAATAGATATAGACAATATATGATAAATAGATGTTAGAGATCGATGGATTAGATAGATGATAGATAACACAGGTACATGATAGTAAGCTAGATAATAAATAATAGATGTGAAGAGAATTGGTAGATGATGGATGGATGGATAGATATGTGATAGGTAGATGGATAGATGTAGATGAATGGATGGATAGATGATAGATAGATTAGATGGTATAGATAGGTGGCTGGGTGGAAAGATGGATAGATGATAGACACAGATAGATTATAGTAAGATACATAATAAATATATGTACAGAGAATTGGTAGATGGCAGGTTGATGGATGGATAGATGGATAGATGATAGATGAATAGATGATAGAGATAGGTGGATGCATGGAAGGATTGATAGATGATAGAGACAGATAGATTATATAAGATAGATAGTAAATAGATGTACAGAGAATTGGTAGATGATGGATGGATGGATGAATAGATGGATAGATAAATGGATGGATGGATGACAGATGAATGGATAGATAGAGATAGATGATAGATAATAATAGATATGCAGAGAATTGTTAGATGACAAACAGGTAGATGGATGGATGATAGATGATAGGTAGATGGATAAATAGAAGATTGATAGATGATGGATGGATGGATAGATGATAGATAAATGGATAGATAGATGATAGATAAATGATAGATGGGTAGACAGATGATAGATAGGTAGATGGATAAATAGATGATAGATGGTAGATGGATGGATGGATAGATAGAGATAGATGATAGATAATAATAGATGTGAAGAGAATTGTTAGATGACAGACAGGTAGATGGATGGATGACAGATAATAGGTAGATGGATAAATAGAAGATTGATAGATGATGGATGGATGGATAGATAGATGATAGATAAATGGATAGATAGATGATAGATAAATGATAGATTGGTAGACAGATGATAGGTAGATGGATAAATAGAGGATAGATGGTAGATGGTTGGATGGATAGATAGATGATAGATAAATAGATGGATGGATGGATGGATGATGGATAGCTAGATATAGATTGATGACAGATAGATATCTTTTGTTCTGCAGAATTCAGTTGTAAAGTTTGCTGGCTGTAATACTGCCAGTGGAGATGTCAGGAATTCTCTTTCCTTGTTCGTGCAAGGGTGGGGAAGAGTTGTCTACAGAAGCAGCTGTAACAGGCACATTTTGGAATTTACCCCATCGGAATGTAAAGGTCAAGAAGGCAGCCCTGGGACACACGTCTGGGACACTTGTGTTTGTTATATTTAGTGCGAATTGCGGGTTGGCTTTGCTTGGAGTGTCGCTTCCGGGGAAGGCGCCGTGGTCGCTACATGCTGAGAATGTTAATTTCCATAGACAGTATATTGGGCTGGACACTGTGTGGGACTTGGCATTGCTGGCTGCCCTCTTGACTGTTGTCTTCCTCCTGGCAACAGGGGCTTGAGTGCCCAAGAATCAAGTGGTTTGAAAGTCATCACAAAAGTTCACATCAGTCTTATGCGCAGAAACTTAAAACTGCCGTAAATTATATCTGCTGTGAGAGCTCCTTCCTGTCCTGTTGAGGCATTAGGAAGCTGAGCACATTCTACCTAATGAATTCATAGACTTTTCTTTATGTTATCTCTCCTGCCTCACACATCCCTGAGTTGAAGTCTTTTTAAGAAATAGTCTGCCCAGAATTTAAATAACGTTTGGCTGCTTCTTTTCTTTTCTTTCTTAAAAATTATTTTATTTTATTTTTTTTATTTTGAGACAGGGACTCACTCTGTTGCCAAGGCTGAAGTTCAGCGGTGCAATTATGGCTCACTGCAGCCTTAACCTCCTGTGCCCACGTGATCCTCCTGCCTCCGCCTCCCAAGTAGCTGGGTCTACAGTTGTGCACCACCTCACCTGGCTTTTTGTTTTTTTTTGAGATGGAGTTTCTCGTTTGTTGCCCAGGCTGGAGTGCAATGGCATGATCTCGGCTCCCTGCAACCTCCACCTCCTGGGTTCAAGAGATTCTGCTGCCTCAGCCTCCCAAGGAGCTGGGATTACAGGCTTGTGCCATCACACCTGGCTAATTTTGTATGTTTAGTAGAGATGGGGTTTCTCTGTGTTGATCAGGCTGGTCTCAAACTCCCGACTTCAGGTGATCCACCTGTGTTGTCCTCTGAAAGGGCTGGGATTACAGGTGTGAGCCACCAGGCCAGGCCAGCTAATTTTTTTTTTTCAGTAGAGATGAGGTCTTGCTGTGTTTCCCAGGCTGGTCTCAAACTCCTGGGCCCAAACGATCCTCCTCCCTTGGCCTCCTGTAACACTGGGATTACAGGCATGAGCCACTGCACTAGCTCAGAGCACAGTTGTTTTGAGTGAGTTGGATTACATCTTTGCTGTAACTCAGGTAATCAAGCCATTGCTTCCACTTTTTGCCTTTCGTTTTCACCTAAGATCTAAACACTGGCTGAGTTTTCAAGAGTGAAACACAGTACAAAATAAAGGACTGGAACTCATATAGACTGTAGCTGTGAGTTTCCCTGGCACTGCAGCATGAGGAGATGGTCATAGCAGTTGGGTTGACTTTGCCTCATGTTTAAGGTTTCTTCACACTCCTGCTGTGTTTTCTTTTGTTTAGAATGAAAGGAAACGTGTATGCAAATTAGAGTACTGACTACTCACTGCAAGTCGTGATTTTGTTTTTCAGGCAGGGTCTCAGTCTGTCGCCCAGGCTGGAGTGCAGTGGTGCAATCATGGCCCACTGCGGCCTCGAACTCTCAGGCTCAAGTATCCTCCCACCTCAGCCTCCTGAGTAGCTGTAACTACAGGCATGCCACCACGTCCAGCTAATTTTTGTATGTTTTGTAGAGATGGAGTTTCACCATGTTGCCCAGGCTGGTCTCAAACTCCTGAGCTCAAGCAATTCACCTGGCTTGGCCTCCTGCAGTGCCGAGATGACATGTGTGAGCCGCCGTGCCGGGAGCCAGCCATGGTGCTCGGGAGAGGAGAGGAGGTGACTGTGGCACCATCACCCCTGCCGTGCCTCACGAGTGTAACTCTGGTGTTTTTGTTGATTTTCACAGTGACTGATCAGGCTTTTGTCACAGTGGCCACCAATGACATCTACTGCCAGGGCGCCCTGGTCCTGGGGCAGTCACTAAGGAGACACAGGCTGACGAGGAAGCTGGTGGTGTTGATCACTCCTCAGGTGTCCAGTCTGCTCAGGTAAGGCTTAGAGATGCGGCCTGTGCCCAGCTGGGTCCTGTAGAAGGAGGGTCACCTCTCCCACTAGAGGTCCCAGGAGTTTTCTGACGACTGACCGCCTTCTTTGCAGGCCTGGATGGCGGGCAATCATGATGGGCCTCTGACATTTGTAATAAATCTTTGAATCATGTGAAAACATGCGTGGGATCAGCTTCACAATACTTTAAAAAACAATACTGGGCATGGTTACCATTCATTCTCACAACCATGGAAATTGAAAACTCAATTCTTTTTGCTTGTTTGTTTTTGAGACAAGGTCTCATTCTGTGGCCCAGGCTGGAGTGCAGTGGTGCTATCCCAGCTCAGTGCAGCCTCCGCCTCCCGGGCTCCTGCGATCTTCCTTCCTCAGCCTTCTAAGTAGCTGGGACCAGAAGTATGCGCCTCCTTGCCCGGCTGTTTTTTCATCTTTATGTTTTTGTAGTTTTGGTAGAGACAGGGTTTCACCACATTGCCCAGGCTGATCTTGAACTCCTGGACTCACTCAGTCCATCCGCCTTGGCCTCCCAAAGTGCTGGGATTACAGGCATGAACCACAGCACCCTGCCAAGGAGTCTTTTTGTTTTTATAATGTCCTTTTATAATCCGCTTTGTCTTTAATTCACAAATAAAGCAAATACATAAACAAATATGTCTAGTGAATAAAGCATAGGCTTCTCTTAAGTGTCATACATTACGTAAGCAAGAATCATTTTCTTTCATCAACCATGAACCGCTTAGAAAAATTGATTTTATACAAATGGGACAAGGAGGCATTTAATATGGTAGTTGCAGCAAGTATTGAATATCACATTCTTAGACGATGAAATAATAAATCTAGACGTTAATAGCTAAACTTAAAAGAGAACAAACAAAGAAAAAACCAACCCATGTGTCCTCAGACATTTTAAGTTACAAGTACTCTCCTAAATAACTCGATCTGGGTACAAATGAAAGCTTGAATTATGTACTATTTCAGAAAATCATTGCAATATGAGTGCCACGTATACAAAGCAAAGGCAGTAACTAAAGTGGTAAAAGAAAGAAAATTTAAATCAGTAAAGAAATTATCCACTTCAAATATATATATAGGAATATGTATATTCATGAACATATGTGTATATATATCATAAATGAATATATATATATATAAATATTTTGAGACAGTCTTACTCTGTCTCCCAGACTGGAGTGCAGTGGCACGATCTTGGCTCACTGCAACCTTCACATCCTGGGTTCAATTGATTCAAGTGCCTCAGCCTCCCAAGTACCTGGGATTACAGGCACCCAACATCACGCCCAGCTAATTTTTGTAGTTTTAGTAGAGACAGGGTTTCAGCATGTTGGCCAGGCTGGTCTTGAGCTCCTGACCTCAAGTGATCTGTCTACCTCGTTCTCCCAAAGTGCTGGGATTACAGGCGTGAGTCACTGTACCCAACCTTAAGTATTTTTAAAATAAAAAAAGCAGAGAGCAGTAAAAAAAATTTATAAACATAGAACGACAAAACTAATAATTGGGAACAAGAAACAAATTCAGTGGTTAGTTTTTTTGTTTTTTTTTTTAAAAAGAGAGAAAAGGAGAAAGAAAGAAACAGCAAAAGAAAGAAAAAAAAGAATGAAAGAGAGAAAGAAAGAGGAAGAGAAAGAGGGAGACAGAATGGGATTCTTGTTTTATTACCCAGGCTAGAATGCAGTCTAAAAATGGGTATTAAAAACCTCTTTTATGCCAATAATTGTGCTTAACAATGGAGACAGGAAGGAATAGGGGATGAAAATAACAAATAAGCAGCCAACCAATATTTTATTTAAA
>CAUYQU010070926.1:0-47198 GCA_963574635.1 Cheracebus regulus | reverse complement strand
TGCTAAAAACTGAGCAATGCCACTTTGATTTGTCTATATACTTTAAATAAATTTGAAATCCTCACATAAGGCAAGGAAGTACTTCTCTACAGCTATATCACATTCATTATCGTCAAAGGTAAGCTTTGCATCACAGCACACCGATATTTCAATGTATACCACGCATATTCTCACAATCACTGTTGTGAAATTCAAGCTGAGTTGTAAAGGACTGGCAACCCAACCTGAGGCATGTTCTTCTTATGGTGGCTTTTGCTGAAACAGCAGCAACTATACACGTCTCCCATGACAGGACAGGCGGGAGAGGAAGTAGAAACTGTTCAGCAGAGTATGTCTCATTTGAGTCATGCTATTTTTGTTTAATTCTCTGAGCTTACACCAACAGGCCAATACATTATAATTATACTCCTTAATATTATTCCCAATATTAAGCACTATAATTAACATCTGACCTTATTGCAGATGTTTCAGAAATTTGCCCATAATATCTAGAGCCAGGATGACCCCAAACTAATTTTTTTTTCATGACTGAAACCTAATGGGACCAATACTATGACTGGCCTCTAGCCACTTTATCATTCTAACTGAGAAGCAACCTGAGAAGATTCTCTCTCTAGCACTGAATGTTTATCCTGTATCCACCATATAGGTTACTTCAGAATAAGCCTTGAAGGTAACTTCCATAGATCAAAGTTACTGTATAAAATACTTCTAGCTCTCTGGTGGGAGAGGTTTGGCACCTCTGCCCCAGGCTTGTCACTCTTTATGCCTGCCACTAAACAATGCACTTTTTCATATCATTCACAGGTCATATATATTGGGCAATTGTGAACATCCACTTAATTTCCATTCTCAACTCCAGTATTTCATTCATTTCTGTGCTGCTTGTTTTAGAAACAAGTTAGATAACTCTCCACAAGGAATAAAAACAGCCACCAAAAATATATACCAAACAACTGGAGTTCTCTAAGGTCTTCAGTAGTAAATAAGGAGGGCTGCCTGCTCTAAGCAATGGGTGGAAGATTGACTTAGCCAAGGGAAGCTGCTGTTGCCACACAATCCCTTACAAACCTCACAACATGGAAAAGGTTACAATAAGCTGGTATTAAAATACTACTGAGAACAAGTCACTAAGATTATCATCCCCTTCATTTCTCTTAATAGGCATCTAATTTTACAAACATAGAATTAAAAACAGTGAAATATCGGCACAAATTACACATTCATTGTCTTTTCTGGAGTTATGTATCCCAGAATCAAAAAAGCTTATGGCAGTCAGAGGCATATGAAGTTAAGGTACTGCCTTCAAAAAGGGGGAAAAAATACCACTTCAGAGATTTCAAGAAAAAGAGGCAATCCCAAATTTGGGAAAACTGGATGTCTTAAAAACCTTTAGTACCACATGATTGGCAGCTGTGAGATCTGAAGTATCCTTTGGTTCACACAAAAAGTAACAGTCATGTTTTTATTTTTATATAATAGAAAAGAAGTGGTATATCAAGAAAACTCCAGTGGGTTAATTTTAAAACTATCTATAATGCTTCACTTGGCTTTTCAATTATTGGAAATGTCCAATTATATGAGGGAGGGTGTGTGCTTTGATCTATACACAAATATATAAAGACAAAGGCTCTTTATATATGTGTATATATTCCTATATAAAAACCCTCATGTACACACACAGACTCAGGCTCTCTCCCTCTCACACATGCACATAATGATAGACATAGTATCTTATTCTCTGAAGTAACATAAAACATGACACCCTGCTCAAACGTAATTTGCTTAAGAGTGATTTGTCTGTTTAAAAAATTCACAGTTCCCCAATAGTAGTTAAAATTCTAGGTCAGCTACTGCTTATGAAATACTGTTCCCCTGTACTTTCATGAGGTAGACTTTGCAACCGGGTAAAGGAAAGAACACATGAAGAAGAACTATTATGTCTTCTTCCTTTTTTGAACTGAAGGCCCCTTTTTGCTTTGCTCTTCTGGCGCCGTAGATGCCTTCGCGGAGGAAGCTTCTTGAGGTGACCTGCCTGGTCGTTCAGAGATCTCTGCTTTAGCCTCCTGAGGAAATGGTGATGTACAGCCATGCCCGCCTCCCACTTCTCGAGGGAGAGTTGAAGTGCATGGCTGGGATTCTGCTTCCTGTCTTCCCTGAGAACTCGCAGGTGGCTGTGCAACATTTTTATGTGGGCAGTTTGCCACCATGTGCATGATGCTCTGACAGTAATGGCACTTCTTTGGCTGAGGAGGTAGACTACATTCCTTAGCATGATGATCAAGGCCACCACAGTTGTAGCATCTGCAAGCAAAAAGGATGAAAACATCTTAGAAGTAAGCAGCACGTATCCAAAAACTTGTTTTCAAATGTGAAAATACACAAACTATCAATGAGGTAAGCTTATTTTAATGTGCCTTCTTAAAAGCATTTATCATTACACTGTTGGTTCAAAGATTATCACCAAAATATTCTGGCGAGGTTAAACTTAGTTGTGTGAAACACAACTAAACACAGTGAAAAACAAGAATACTAAAACATGAAAGAATACTTAATCACTTCCATATAGAAATGATTTCTTTAAATTTGACACTATTTGGTCATTTTGAAAGACAGTTTAGCCCACTAGAGGGCAGTGAATATTTAACAAAAAAACAACAGCCAGTTTTAAAAACAAGAGTGTAGAAACACAGCTGTTGGCATGATACAAAGTGGCAATTCACTCAGCAACTGGGAAAATTTTAGACCAAATTAAATTTGTGAGTTTAACACTTCTTTGAATGTTAATTTTGACTGTAGAAACCAGCTAAACTGGAAAATGTTTTTCCCTTTGTATAAAATTAAGTAGTGCAGTGAAATTTGATATATTAGAAAGTCAGAGTCTAGTAAGAAAGTCAGGATGATATCTCTGGCAAACTGCCAAATAATTTTAGAGCAACAGACTAAATGACTGAATCAGAACAGTGCTGAAAAAAGAAAGTTTCTAAATTCTAAGATTGAATTAATAAAGGTTGATGACACTTCAATGATGAGAAAAGTTTACTTTCTTCTCTTTTTGTAAGAAATTAGCTTACTTTTAGGGTGATTTCTTTTAAATTAAAATAAATGGAAATCTATCCATAATATGTGAATGCACATTAGGGACATGGCTTTGTACTAGATGTTTGAAAAGTTCAGCTTTCAGCTTGGCAAGGAAAAGCTGAGCAAGAAAAATTTTTAAAAGATATATTTGGTCAATTTCAATCAGATTTTCTTCTAAAATTTTATATTAAAAATAACAGACCATAAGTGGAAGAAACTAAGAAAAATTTACATTTGCCAAAGGTTTTAAATCTGATTGTTAAATATAGAATTTGTATAATGACTTATCTCCCAATGAAATATTTTAAGGGCTATTTTATTTTCCAAATAAATTTATGACTCCATAAACTCATTATGAAGCAAAAATAACAATGGGTTATATATATATATTTTTTTTGAGATGGAGTCTCATTCTGTTGCCCAGGCTGGAGTGCAGTCATCTCGGTTCACTACAACCTCTGCCTCCTGGGTTCAGGTGATTCCCCCGTCTCAGCCTCTGGAGTAGCTAGGATTATAGGCATGCACCACCACGCCCATCTAATTTTGTATTTTTGGTAGAGACAGGGTTTCACCATGTTGGTCAGGCTGGTCTCAAACTCCTGATCTCCGGTGATCTGCCTGCCTTGGCCTCCCAAAGTGCTGGGATTACAGGCATGAGGCACCACACGTGGCCAGGTCATAATGTTTTAAAAAATAATAACAAAATGTGTTAACTGTGAGAAAATTGGTTGAAGTCCAGAATGACAATAAAAATGAATTATGATGACTTATATTTGTATGTGTGTGAGAACATCAAGCTTAATAATTTATACTATCTTATATTTCAAAGACAAACTACTAATGTACAACCTACTAAGCAGTATATGTAGGATACTTGGTATTTTATCTTCTGGGATAAATTATAAACAAGTAATTTTTTAATGGGCAAAAATTAGGGTAACTATTGCTTGCTTCTCCAGTTAGCAATATTACCTTACATACTTTAGAATAATGAATTCATAAGATGGGTTTTATTCTTTGCAACAATTAGCAAGTATTTATCTAAGGACAGGCTGAATCATATTTTCAAAAAGGGGGAAAAAAACAAGAAATCACATGTTATAGTTAAATTATTCACTGTACAATTACATGTCTTAATATGTTAAAGCATTACAATGCAGATTTAATATTGTTTCAGTCATATGTTCTAAGAAAGTGTAAGATTAAATAATAAAGATTATTGGCTAATGCTTAAAATTTAGGTTCTCAAAATAACACTCAAAAATGGCATATTTGAAAAATATAACCACATTACTTATAATAATATATTTTCCCACACAGTTCTCCTCTACAATGGGTAAATGAATTCTTAAATTAAATTTGCCCATCTATGAAGTATCTTATTTTGAATTAAACTCACTTCCTTGAGGATAACTCCCACTTAGGAGCTCCTTTTCAAAGAGAGAGAAAATAGGTTAAAGGCTTCAGTAATAGGGCTGGCTCTCCTGCAGACACATCAATTTCATCAGTCACTGTGGTATGCACTACGTTATCCAATTCAGGGAACCATTCTGCCCACTCATTGACCAAGAGACTGATGTCAGTATTCTACTTTCACAAATGGGATCTTCAATTACCGTCTATTTGTGCATTTACCATTATATTTGGCCTATAAAAGTTGCTTTTAAGGATGCTATATAATTTCAGTTTCCTTACATTTTGATCTGCATAGTTAATTCACCCTCCCTTGGCTTTTCTGATATGTGCTATCATTAGGCCAGATTGTCTTCCAAACTGAAAAGATCTGCATTTAGTGTATATGTGCTTATCCTTAAAAGGGGGAGGAATGGTATTTACATCCTCTTCTATTGAATCATTCAGTGTCAATCACTCTTGCTAAGAGTACAGATCACTCTTCATTATTAAACCCCTTCTTTCCCAAGGGACTGACACCAAAATAGAAATGTTCAGCTACCCTGCAGCTCACAAACTATACCACAACCATATACTCCATACAAGCCATATATAGTTTTAGTCCCCTTTGTTCACCCTCACTTTTCCACATCAGTTTGCTTTTGTAGTTTGAATGAATTTTACATTGTGATGTGAGCATAAAAATGGCATGTGTGTCCATGTTTAGCTACATGCTTAAGAAACATAAGGACATAGTCTCGCACAAGTCAAAGACTATACAAAAAAAACTATACTCATACTTTGTTATATATTCCCACAGTCTAATATAAAAAATAAAATTATTTGTGTTAAGTACTTTATTAAATGCTGAACCAATGGCACAAAGGATATTTTCTCATGCATTACAAATAAAGATAAAATAGGTTGTGCACTGTGGCTCATGCCTGTAATCCCAGCACTTTTGGGAGGTCAAGGTGAGCAGATCACTTGAGGTCAGGAGTTTGAGACCACCCTGGTCAACATGGCAAAGCCTCATCTCTACTAAAAATACAAAAAATTAGCCAGGCATGGTGGTGCACGCCTGTAGTTCCAGCTACTTAGAAGGCTGAGGCAGGAGAATTGCTTGAACCAGGGAGGCAGAGGTTGCAGTGAGCCAAAATTGCTCCACTGCACTCCAGCCTGAGCAACAGGGTTAGACTTTGTCTCAACAAACAAATAAAAATAAAATAAAGATGTTCAGTTTAATCTTAGGTTATCAAGTTCTCCATAAAATCACTTTATAAATACTGTAATTCTAATGAGCTAGCACATTCTGCAAGTATTATTTCTTATTTAAGGAGCATTTATTAATAACAAATCAAAGTCAATTTTTTGAAAGACTATCAAAATGAGATTAAAAATTTAAGATTTTAAATGAAAGAATGGCAACAATCGATAGAATAGAGGCACTTATGATGGCCAAGTAAATAAAAACAAATTGTTTAGGTCTTTAAAACCATTTAATTATATTCTGAAATAATTACCTGAGTTTTTATAAATCAAGTCCAAACACCTACACTAGCTAATAAATTAATCGAAACATATCCAAATTTTTGAGAATTTCATTAAAAAATGAAAACTCTGATTCAGAAATCAGAATTTAGATCTGCTATGACCATTAAAAATGTTTGCATTTTTTTATCCAAACAACTGAATAAGCAGATTATATTTTCAAATGACACCAGCAATAATGGAATTGAGCACAGCTGATAACCACTATGTTAAAACATAGATATTAATTTTTAAATGATATTCCAATGGGGTAAATGAAAATATTCATCAATTATATGTTCTCTCTTGAGCTGGAGAGTGATTAAAAAAATTAGGAAGAGGGGTGATACCACAGAGGAAAAACCAAATTTGCTTGTCTAAAAGTATAATGAAAAAAAATGTACCAGGGTTCCTCTCAGTACCTGAACAATCTAACTTAATAAGAATGTATATGTAAGCTCATATCCACAGTTTGAGGGTCTGATGGGGGTGTTAAGTATAATGATGACAGTATGTGTACGCTTCTCAAGAGGAAAGAATTGTTGAAAGTACGTAAAGCAGTATCAGGGATAGAGAAAAGAGTGGTAAAAGAAGTGCAAGCTTTGGGTAGGAACAAGGTAGAAATATAGAAAAGGAGTCTGTAAAAATCCCTGGGCAGACAGATGAAAAAAAAGGATTAATAAAGTTTCCAAATGGGAGGCAGAGGGGCTAAATAAAAAGTCACAGATTGAAAAACATTTCAGGAAATGAGCTGGAGAAAAAAATAACTGATTCTTTGCAGAGATTATCATTTTAAACCTTGGTACAGTTCAACTAAAATCCAGAAATGACACTAATAACATTCTTCAGCTCTATTATTTTTTATTCTAATATGTTTTAACACTTGTTATCTAATCAAAATTGTGTGCCAACCAACTCAACACATGGAAGTGCTGGATCCCAGCCAGCTGGCAGTGGGGAGGTGGGTGGGTAGAAAGGTTATTAGAGAATGCAAGAGAGCTGACAAGCAAAGGATCCAGAGCGTAGGTTTTTATGGAAGCAATATGCCTATCCTGTACCTCCTGAAGGTGAGAGGGGCAGATCCTGGAACCAACCTGCTATAAGAAGATTCCATTTTGTTCTGACTCAGTCTATACAATCTAAATAAACATTTGGGTATAGTTTACTCACCCCACAGGACCCACCCCCAAAATACCAAGAGAGAAGTTAGGAAACTTGGCTGAGTCACAGAGCTAGTAAGTCTCTTTAATAGTGTACATGTCTTCTGACCTCTATATCAACCTATACTTTAATGAATTAGTTTCTTTTGTTTCATTTTTCTCATACCAAATTCATAAGACTGTAAGCCAGTTAAACAGTAACAATTTTAGTAAAGCTAATTTTTAATTATGTTTTTCATACTTAAATTTTTTATGTATTGTTTCTAGGTACAGTGATAAAAATACTGAGTTTTCTAAAACAGTTAGTTGGTGATACTGATGATTTATGTTCTTTAAAAAAATTTCCTAGATAATAAATACACATTTAACACCAGAAAGTTTTCATTTGGATCTTCTGGAATATAGAAGCCAGCATCATGCCCCTCTATTACCTTAATTTATGCTAAAAACAAAATACTCTATATACAGAAGGACTAAACAAAACAATTAAAATGGTAATAACAGAAATAATAAATAGGTTCAATTCACTGAGAGCTTATTAAATTCCAGACACTGTGCTAAAGGTTTTTAATGTGTTATATAATTTAATCCTCCCCCAAACCCTATGAATTGGGTACTACAATATCTAAATTGTATTGATGAAGAAAATTAGAGATTACCTAGAAGGGAATTTTAACTGAAAACAGTTAAATTTCACTTCCATTTTGATTATATAAAAATTTTATAACCAAAAATATTGATGTAATTTTATTATATGTAAGTCTAAAAAATCAGGATCTTGAATTGAAAACACGAATACACACACACACACACACACACACACACACACACACACCATCTGAAGTAGATCTTTCTTGAGATTGTGTTGCTGGGGAGGTCAGTGTCTTTCTTTGAGGGTCCCATCTATAAAACAAAAGGCTGGGCATAGTCCAGTTCAGATATTTTTCACTGCCAAGGCTGGATTTTCTTTTCATTTCTCCTGTACTTTAAGTGTTGAAAAACTTGGTCTAAAAAATTTGTGAATACTTTTCCATTCTCTTTAATCATATGTAAATTGGAATTTTAAGTTGACATGTTATATGATCAGTGCTATCAAACTGACTCAATAAAATTCCAGTCAAAAGAGAGAAGATGGAAATTTTAGCCCATGAAATCATACTGCAATATGAATGATTTATTTAGGCTCTGATATATTGCAATCAGATTCTATTGGTTGGAGTGAATGTAAATTGAGACTGCCTCTTTTGGAGGATAATTTGACGGCATATTTGAAAACATTAATACATATACTCTGACCTAGTAACTCTCACTCTCGGAGTTTGCCCTACAGGAATATTCACTGATAAGCACAATCATTCTGGTACTAAGATACTAACAAGAGCACTGTCCATACTGGTAAAAAGTTAGAAAAATTAAATAATAAGTTTAATTTTATTTATAACATTTTAAAAAGCATTATTATATTATGCTTATAATCTTATAATCAAACAATACTTATAATCAAACCCAGAGAGTCTGGCTAGAGTCCATGCTCTTTAACAGTAAGAGCTTTACCACTAAGCTATACATGTTAAAATGAAAAATAAATTAAAGCCACATATACCAAAAAACATTTTACAGATATAAAATAAATAATATATTTTTAAATTGAGGTAAATTTATATGTATTGACATGGAAAGATCTCCAAGACAAATTGTTAAGTAAAAAAAGCAAGCCACAGCATAATACATAAATATAGTATAATCACATTTCTGTTTCGAAGACACTAGATGTGATTCTAAGTAATTGTGTGCATTTTTAAATGCACGTAAAAACTGGTCGAGTGTCGTGGCTCACGCCTATATTTGCAGCGCTTTGGGAGCCCTAGGCCAGCAGACCACAAGGTCAGGAGCTTGAGACCAGCCTGGCCAACACAGTGAAACCCCATCTCTACTAAAAAATAAAAAATATAGCCAGGGGTGGTAGTGCACGCCTGTAATCCCAGCTACTTGGGAGGCTGAGGCAGGAGAATCGCTTGAACCCAGGAGGCAGAGGTTGCAGTGAGCCGAGATCACACCACTGCACTCCAGCCTGGGTAACAGAGTGAGACTCCATCTCAAAAATAAATAAATACATACATACATATATACATAAAAGCATGTAAAAACCACTGGGAGGACAGACAGTGAACTGACAAATTAAGAGTGGTTATATCTAGGGAAAACACTACAGTGAAGGGCATTAAATTTTTTTTTTTTTTTTTTTTTTTTGTGACAAGGTCTACCTCTGTTGCCCGGGCTGGAGTACAATGGTGTGATAACGGCTCACTGCAGCCTGGACTTCCCAGACTCAGTCATCCTCTACCTCAGACTCCTTAGTAGCTGAGACTACGGGTATACACCACCAATTTGTGTATGTGTGTATGTGTGTGCTTTTATTGGTAAAGATAGAGTTTTGCCATGTTGCCCTGGCAGGTGTCTAACTCCTGGGATCCAGTGGTCCCTCCCATGTTGGTCTCTCAATGTGCTAGGATTATAAGCATTAGCCACCATGCCTGGCTGGCATTTCACTTATACTCTATAAATTTTTGTATAGTTTCTTTTTTAAATAAAAAGAACTGATATATTATTTGTGTAAATAGGGAGCAATTATAAAACTCCATTTCCTTTTTGTAATTTGACCCTCATTATTATGTTAGTCATCTGACGGTGAGCCTGTCTACCAGTGACTCAGAATCATTTTAGAAGCCTTCAAAAAATACTAATGCCCCGGTCTTACTCCAGACTATTTAAATCAGAATCTTTGAGGATGAAGCTCTAAGCATCAGTACTTTTTTGAAGTTTCCCAGAGATGGTGATGTGCAGCTACTTGAGAACTATAGCAGTTAACAAACGCAAGTGTTACAGTGACAATCTTATCACTATATTTAACACTATAAGGAATGTGGTTCAAAGGAGAATAAATCTCTCAAAACAGTTTTCAACAGGTTACTCACTCATGCCTCAGAAAGGAAAAGAGGAGAGGGGTGAAGGAGGGAAGGAAGGGTGAGAGAAAGAAAGACGGGAGTAAGAGAGGGAGGGAAGAAGTGTGTGTATATATCTTATTTCCTTATTGAGAATGGCTCCTTGAAATTTCTGGTTGTGATGGCAGAAAAGTCCCTCAACCTTTTATCATCACTGATCCCTGGAAGGCACACACTGCAAACCTAATGAGTTTAACTTCAGATGTAGTTTCTCTGTTCAATTTATAATTTATCAATCAAGAACAGGATCAATGTGTACCCTGTGTCATCAAAATGGATAACTAACAGCTTTTTTTTTTTTTTTTTGAGACAGGGTCTTGCTCTGTTGCCCAGGCTGGACTGCAGTGGCACAATCAGGGCTCAGCAACCCTTAGTAGCTGGATACACAGGTGCGTGCCAACATGCTTGGCTATTTTTTAAAAAAACTTTTTATAGAGACAGGATGTCACTTTGCTACCGAGTCTGGTCTTGAACTCCTGGGCTCAAGTGATCCTCCCGTCTTGGTTCCCCAAAGTGTTGGGATTAGAGGCCTGCCACTGCACCCAGCCAATTTACAGCTCTTTAATCAACAGCTGCTTTCCCTAAATTTCACCATCATTACAAATTAATATTTACTGATTTCCCATAATAACTTTTAATTCTCCATCTTCTTTTTTTTTTTAATTGCATTTTAGGTTTTGGGGTACATGTGAAGAACATGCAAGATTGTTGCATAGGTACATACATGGCAGTGTGATTTGCTGCCTTCCTCCCCATCACCTGTATCTGGCATTTCTCCCCATGCTATCTCTCCCCAACTCCCCACCCCACACTGTCCCTCCCCTATTTCCCACCCCCCGACAAACCCCAGTGTGTGATGCTCCCCTCCCTGTGTCCATGTGTTCTCATTGTTCAACACCCACCTATGAGTGAGAACATGCGGCGTTTGATTTTCTGTTCTTGTGTCAGTTTGCTGAGAATGATGGTTTCCAGGTTCACTCATGTCCTTACAAAGGACACGAACTCATCGTTTTTTATGGCTGCATAATATTCCATGGTGTATATGTGCCACATTTTCCCTGTCCAGTCTATCATCGATGGGCATTTGGGTTGGTTCTAGGTCTTTGCTATTGTAAACAGTGCTGTAATGAACATTCGTGTGCATGTGTCCTTATAGTAGAACGATTTATAATCCTTTGGATATATACCCAGTCTTCTATTGCCTACATCTAAAAAAATTCTGAACAGCATATAATTTGTTTAGTATGGACATGCTCTTGCAAACATTTCTCCTCATGGCAAAATTCTGTTGGTTTTTTTTTTTTTTTTTTTTCTGAGACAGGGTCTCTGTCGCCCAGGTTAGAGTGCAGTGGCGTGATCTCGGCTCACTGCAACCTCCACCTCCTGGGTTCAAATGATTCTCATGCCTCAGCCTCTTGGGTAGCTGGGATTACAGGTGTGCACCACCATGCCCAGCTAATTTTTTATATTTTTATTAGAGTCAGGGTTTTGCTATGTTGGCCAGGCTGGTCTCCACTTCCTTGCCTCAAGTGATCTGCCCGCCTCAGCCTCCCAAAGTGCTGGGATTACAGGTGTAAGCCACCACGCCCAGCCTCTGTTGGCATTTAAATAGAAAATTACTTTCTTAACAATATAAACAGAATAACAAGCTGTCTTTTATAAAAATTATTATGTATATAATTTTTAAAAACTCTACCTAATATCCAAACTACACTGTGCTTAAAAGAATGCCATTAATAAAATAACTACTGCTCACTCTGTTTTCCATACCTAAAGAAAAGGAAGTCCATAATAGATAGTATTGAAACCTGTTTAATCAGACCACCCTACGGGTAGGTGCTCAATATTATTAAATAAAAAGCAAAATTCCGTCAGTATAATTGTCATTTGGTTCTTTCTGTTGCATAATAAATTGTATATGTTTTGATGGCTCTGTATTGTCTAATACTATTCAGCATAATAAACAAGGATCAGCCTGTGGGGACATGGAACCAAAGTAAATTCAAACTCTGAACAGCTGGCAGTGGAAATGAATACTCAATGTCTCCCTTAAAGCTCAGTTTTCAGACCAACTAAACTGAATTTTTAAATTTTATTTTATTTTATTTTTTGAGATGGGAGTTTCACTCTTGTTGCCCAGGCTGGAGTGCAATGGTGCGATCTCAGCTGATCACAGGGTTCAAGTGATTCTCCTGACTCAGCCTCTTGAATAGCTGGGATTACAGGCATGTGCCTCCACTCCAGGATAATTTTTGAATTTTTAGTAAAGATGAGGTTTCTCCATGTTGGTCAGGCTGGTCTCGAACTCCTGACCTCAGGTGATCCGCCTGCCCTGGCTTCCCAAAGTGCTGGGATTACAGACATGAGCCCCCGAGCCCAGTCTTTTTTTTTTTTTTTTTAAATTTATCAACTACTGTTCTAACCTCTTTTATCATCTGGTTATATGATGAGAAATTAACAAGATACACTGTCTGCAAGTGGATCCAACTGCTTAGAATACTCATTTAATCATTTTTATAAAATCAAATGAAAACCAAATGGACAAAAAAGCATTTAAGAATATTATGTGCACAACTTTGTACTAGGTGCCAATGAAAGGTATGTGAATAGTTAGCTAGATAGTTAAGATTTACACATTTTATCTCATTTAATGTCTTCTGACTGGTTTTTAGATTGTCTTACGTTTATTAGCTTTTGGACACTTTCTCTGATTAATGCCACCAACTATCTCATAACATCAATGAAAATGCATCAAAGTATACTGAAAACCAGCTAAAATACAGTAATAGCTCTATTCACAAACCTTTCATCGTCTTATAAAAACAAGGAGATAAGAAGAAAAATGCGGGGGATGGGTATGTAATGAGTGGTGGTGCAGGTCACTGAGAAATGGGGATGGAACATGTAGCAGTTTTAAAAACAAACAAGGCATGGAAGGGGAGAGAAATCACTGGAGGCAATGGGGGCAAAGGGAACATTTTTCATATAAGGGCTCTTCAATCAGGGATAGTTATAAGGCAGACATTTTTATATATCATTCCATTATGTTTAAAAGTACTTGGTAGATTCTGTGGCAAATCAATGGAATAGTAATTATTTGTTGAGAGTTTTCTACTTTGTACTATAACTTGAGAAGGAGGATAATAATGAATTCTAGGTCATAAGTTAAAACTTTATTTCAAATAGAAATGTTATCTCAAATGACAAACAACATCCCACACAGATAATCTGTTCTGGCTAATGGAAAAGTTAAAAAAAAGAGAGAGAGAGAAGATGTACTCAAACACAGATAACTTCATGCTTTCCAATTTCTTGGGAGTAAAAGCAGTTTGTTATGAAATAGGACCCAATCTCACATGCAGTGGGCATTCGGCCAGTGCTGCTTTCAGAACCCAAGACAACTAAGGAGGAGTGTCCAGTTCAAGAGTAACACACACAGATGTATGCAAGTAAATAAAAGCCACATGCATTTTTGCAGTTGTAGTGCTCTAACTATCCTACCTGCAGGTTTCAATCCATCCTTGTTGGAAGCAAGTTCAGTTTATCGACTATATTTGGTCTTACTGACCTTTAAGTTAAAGTTTTTTAAAAAGTACTAACATCAATTACGAAAGAAAGGGAAGACATTCAATGTTTAACTTATCTTGAAATGGTTAAAATTAGGTGCTTGCTTAGATGGAAGAATCAGATTATAATATGCGGTCTGGAAATGTTTGTTCATTTATTATAGCAATCTTGCTGAACACTTAAAACCACCAGGGCTGCTTGCTTTTTTCACGAGACTATTTCAAATTTACCAGTGTCAAGAGGTGTGACATCTGCTGTAAATAAGCATCAGCTCAGCCTGAAACAATACAATTCCACTAGAGCTTTGTGTCAACTCATGTTTTTTTTCTTGCTCATCACATGATTTCTTTTAGGCTTTGGTTCTGCAGCCAACGTTCTTTTTATCTATAATATAACACTATTTTCTAAGTCATTCTAAAGTTGTATCATTCTCCTATATATATATTTAAAATTTCTTTACTATTAGGACATTCGACCAGAGCACAAGAAATTTTAAAAGAAGAGTCTCATCACGATTACCTGATAAGTGAGGCAATAATTTGTTATCTAGAGAAACAGATGTAAATGTCCAAACAATATGTGAAAGAATTTAAACACCATATTAAAAGTATCTTAGGTATACAAAATAAGGACTGCAAAATAGTGACTAGTGCACATTTTATCACATACACTTTTCCATTAAAACAAAGAAGGAAAAGAGAACATGAGAAATTCCAAAAGAAAGAAAGATGTATAGAGTTCAAGAATCAATTTTGGTGGCATGACTGATGTACTGTACACAGAAGAAGATTAGATAACAGCTTCAGATTTATACTGGTTGTTTGCAAGCCAGGGGCAAAAGGGTGCTAGATTAAACAATGTTACTCTAGTTTTAGCAAAGTAAGTATCTTCTGGGTTACTCAAAACTTTGAAGTCCTCTATGACTGAGTTACCTTTGATGCAACTAATAATGCTGGCAGAATCTGAGTTTTTATAAAGGCAGAATGTTAAAACACCTTTCTATTGCCGTATGACTGATTTACTACTGAATTACTAGTACTTACTACTAACTACTGAATTATTTTTTGAGACAGGGTCTTGCTCTGTCACTTAGACTGGAGTGCAATGGTACCATCATAGCTCAGTATAGCCTGGAGCTCTTGGGCTCAAGCAATCCTCTCACCTCAGCCTCCCAAGTAGCTGGGACTACAGGTGTTTGCCACTATGCCTTGACTAATTTTTTTTATTTGTAGTAGAAATGAGATCTCACTATGTTGCCTAAGCTGGTCTCAAACTTCTAGGCTCAAGTGATCCACCTAACTTGAACTCCCAAAGTGCCGGGATTACAGGTATGAGCCACCCCACCCCCAGCCCCCTGAATTATTACATTACTGAATTAGTAAGAAATATTCATAATCTTTCCATTTTCACAATGTTTACATGAATAGCATTAAAATATTTATAGAGGATCAGTGGTCTTAGAGCACAGTGCCTGGTATGATGTAACCCAAATGTGTTCTCAGTAAAAATTCATGTGCAAGAGCCAAATGAAGACAGCCCCAAGCCATCTCCTGTCTCAACAGCTACATAGCAATCAGGAGTTAAAACCATTTTGCTGAAGTCACCAAGGAAAGGCTTCTAATGATCGATAAGTTTGACCTCCCATTGCAGCACCCGCTACCACTGAGGAAAATGATTAAGTATAAATGAGAAGTAAATGACCTCTGTCCATTTCTCCCTCTAGCCCAATTGGTCTTCCAGTGACAGACTATATACTGCCCTTTGCCAAGAAGCAGAAGTTCTTCAATTGTTCACTATGTATATAAGTAAAAGTTGAACAAGTAAAATTGCTACCATGTTCAGATAACCTCTGTAAACTGTGATACTGTCTTCTCTTGTGTCTTATTTTTAAAATTAGGGTTCAAGATAAAGTCTTGTATGGTGTTCTTGGCCTCATGGCTACTTCCTTTCCTCCTCCTTGCTGACTGAGGGTGCCCTTCATGTCATAATCTTTTTATGACTAAAGCCTGATGGTCAAGCTGCTAAGACATCCCTACAGATCTTTTCTCTGATCACTGATCCCTTAAGGGATCTTGTCTCCCTGTTTGAACATTTCAAGGCTGTGACCCTGTGAATACAAGGCCACCAGGTAAAATCTGAAGGTAAGTATGGGAAAAGCAGTTCTATCCCCAGATAGAACCAGATTGTTTATACAAGTCCTAATAGTCTTAGTAACTTCTAATCATTAGGGCTAGGTTCTACATGTTAACAGATTTGTTTGCACATATTCTGAAAGCCAAAAAATGGCTTTGTTATGAGGACAATTCCTTAAGTATTTGAATGATGAGTTTTCATCTCCTCTGGTCACCCTCTAGATTTGGCTAGAGGAACTTTCCATGAAGAACTAGTGGAACAAGAGAAGAAAAGCCACTTAGTGGAACAAGAGAAAAAAAGTTACTAATTTTTTTTTTCTAGATTTTTCTTTAAAAAATATTGAAAGATACCCCGACAGGTATGGTAAAGGGAAGTAAATCTGTTTGGACAATACTTGAGCCTTTTATTCAAAAAATGTATTTCAGAAAATAAACATTTAAAAATATGATAGCTACAAATGGCAAAGTGTTGTTTATCACTCCGAATGTAAAGTTCTGTTTATGGTGTTTGACATGTAATTTGAATGACTGCAATATGTGTGTGGGGGAAAGCTGTGCTTCAGTGGAAAACATCTGGAGTGCGACTTCTGGATTATCTGATTCTGATTCTAAGAGGGTTATTTGAAAACTCTTTCCGTGACTGATAACTGGTAGAAATACAAAATCATTTTTCTCTACAGAGGGGCAAATTCTATCCTGGAGGGTGGAGAGTCAACTGATTTCCCCTTCCCACTGTGGAAGAAACCATTTTTGCTTCATTTGCATATTCATGTCAATATAGCTGATCTGCAAATATGTCTGTCCTTTGATTCTCCTTTGAACAAGTTGCAACATTTGGTTCTTTCATTTAACTGAGTTAAATAAATTCTTTAACACTTGTTCATTTGATAGTTGCATAGAAATCATAATGCAAATTTTCTGAAAATTATCCTTTAACATACAGTAAACATGTACCACAGAGCCATGACATGAGATGCAAGAAACATTTATAAGCACTTTTAAGCACACAGACTTCTAGAAAGAAGATAAATAACCAACTAGCTTTAACCCTCAGTTATTGGACCCAATATTAGTTTTTTGTTTCTTCTCAGTGATTTTGTTTTTCTTATATCTTGAAACATTTTGATCTTTCATAGTTTTTGGACTTATTTCCAACTACATTAAAAGATAAAATAATAAGAATATAATTACTATTTTAACTATACTTAATAAGACATATTAAAAAATAAAATTCTGAAAAAAAATTAAGACTGAGCCTCTCTATGTTGCTTAGGCTAGATTGCAGGGGTTATTCATAGGCATGACTGTAGCAAAGTGCAGCCTCAAACACCTGGCCTCGAATGATCCTCTCAAGGAGACACGTGTGCCACTGTGCCCAGCAAGGGATGATAGAGAAATAAATCATCGCTATTTCATTATCCTTCAGTTTTCTTTTCTTTTTCTTTTCTTTTTTTTTTTTTGGTTCTCTGTTGCCCAGGCTAGAGTGCAGTGGTGCAATCTTTGTTCACTGCAACCTCCACCTCCCAGGTTCAAGTGATTCTCATGCCTCAGCGTCCTGGGTAGCTGGACTACAGGTGTGTGCCACCATGCCCAGCTAATTTTTCTATTTTTTAGTAGAAATGGCCATGCTGGCCAGGCTGGTCTGGAACTCCTTACCTCAAGTGATCTGCCTGCCTCAGCCTTCCAAAGTTCTAGAGTTACAGGCATGAGCCACTGCGCCCAGCTTATCCTTCAATTTTCTTATTGCATTGTTTCAAGTATTGCCTGATTTTCCAAGAACGTACCAAAGACATTGGAATAGTGTTTTATATAGTCTTTTTCTTTTCAACCTTTCACTGAACACAGCTGAGAATTCAGAAATTTTAATTTCTGTCCATAATGGCAGAGAGAAGATGAATGAGCATAAGTACAAAAAGACAGCTAGCAGTACTCTAGACTCAAATGATGACGATTTAATTGTATAAACTAAATCTCAGAGCATAAGCTTTATACAAGACAAATAAATGAATATTCACTAAATCAATGAGTAGACAATATTATTTCTAAGGACAAAAAGAAATTTGTTATCTAGTCAGTCATCCTACGGGATGTCATCATGCATTATTTTTGGACAAAAATTTTTGCTAGAAGTACATATGACAGTATTTTCCCTTTTATGAAGTTTGTATGAGGAAATTTACCTAAGAAACTGTACATAAAAATATGGTTCATAAGTAGACAAATGCTTAAGGCACTGACTGAAAGGAAACAGAATAGAAATGAAAAAAAAAATACTGATCATTCTAATCAATGTCTAAAAATAAAAATGTTTTGTAGGCTAAAGGAAATGATCACTTTCTAACAAAATTATAAGCCACGAAAACTTTCGGAAGTATTTAATTTTGAAGATGTAAATGCAAGAAACACTAGGAGCAATAAGCTAGAACCTCTTAGAAATGTATTTGAAATCTGAATCAGTATTTACAAAATAGGTATGTTCCAGGATCATCCATGCACAATTACTTGCATTCAATGGAAGTCACCCATTATGAAAATGAGTATCCTCATACCAGAAAGACATGCAAGAAAAATTTGAGTTTGTTAAATTCTTACTAATTTCCAATGCAGTTTCTAAACCAGGTTTTGACTTATATATTTGTAAATTATTTGTAGTATCACTTAAAAATATATTTTAAAACAGTCCATTGGCCTCAAATGATAACTGTTGATGATGACTGTTCTTCCTGGTATCGTGATGGCTAATAAAATGTAGAATTTGCTAAGTGCTGTAAGACAGAAAGTGTTGTCTTTTCAAAAAATCTTTTTGTTCTTGACATAATCAAAAACAAAACAAAATAATGACACAACTGTAATTACTGAGAGCATGAGGGATGACTCTGCAAAGGGGATGGCCTGGCTGCAACAAACTACTTGTTATTTTAAAATGCGTAAGGTTTAGGCCAACTCTGAGAGCATTGCCTCCGAGTCAGCCCTGCTCTGCAAGGAGCAGTACCATTCAAGAAAACATTCCTGTCTAAAATAAATAAATACACAAAAATAAAAAATAAAAATGAGTAAGGTTTAAATACAAGCAGAGATGGGAAAGAAAATACGCCAGGCAAATAAATGGCCTTACTATAAGACCGAAGTGCCAAGGCAGAGGACATGTTTAGGAAGGCAAGCTGGCTGGCTTGGAAAAGAAAATAGAAACCAAGACTACTGAGCAGAATGTTAAATATATTTTACAATTTAGTATTTTAAAAACTTTGATCTTACAGTAGAAAAAAACAACAACAACTAAGTTTCAAAGTTTATGTACACATTGTTCATGACCTCAAATCTAATATAAAAAGGGAATCCAGGATTTCAGTCTGTAACTCAGGTGGTGGTCCATGATAAAACCACCTAATATCTCTGGGTTTCCTCATCTATAAGCAAGCTTCATACTTTAAGAATTCATTTTTAAAGATGAACATAATTTCCAATTACTTTATTTGGTTGTTGTTGGTCTTCAATGAGATAGATATTTTGAAATGTTTTGTTAACTATAAAGCTCCATATATAAATGGTAGGTGAAATTTCTCCACTAGTGGTAAGACAATTCATGGTAGATGAACTGAAGCCCTCATGAACTGTGAAGTAGGGGGAGTGAGAGCAAAAATAAATAACAAAAGAAGCTTAAAATATTTTTCTCTTTACAAGAATGGTGAAGAGACCAAGCAACCTAATAATGATACTATACATATCTTATGGATGCTCCATAATTTATTTCTATTTTCCATTCCTTGTCTACTGAGATTTTCTTTACCATCTCCTACTCTTCCATTTTGATGAGATATTAGTAAATTAATTTGCTTTGTTGCAGATGCCATGCATTTCTTCCTGTATGTAGTTCACTGTCTAGATATTTAATATTTTTCTGCTTTATCCCTTGTAATCCCTTAAAGATCAAATTGTGGGGTAACTTAGTTTATACAAATTCTATCAGAAAATTTGCAGATAAAATGATAATGTAGTCTATCTTTCTGTAGTACAGTTTTAAGTACTGGGAATTTGCTGACTATTCCTATATTCTAGGAACTATTCTTTCATCTGGTTTTCAGAATATTAAATTGATTTTCTTTCTACCTTACTGATATTATTTTCCTATCTTGTTCTCAGTACCTTTCTAGAACTTTCAAGATCTAGACTTATATTTGGACCAGACAGTATTGTCATACCTTTCAGTAATATTTCAGAGTAGCAGGCACCCACTGAGCTATAACGTAACTCTATGGCAGAAGCTTCATCTTCTGGGCAAAACTACCACACAGTTCAACTTCCTTTTATTTAATCAATTTTTTGTCAAGTCTTACCAAGCTTCAATTACCACTATAAGAATTTTTCAATAAAATAGTAATGGAAAAATTACAAGTCAACCACATGTGGATGTGCATCTTTGGAGACACAGCAAGTCTGAAACTTGAAGAGATGCTAAGGTTGAGGTCACAGACTTGGGAGACATCACTGAAAGAGCAGTCGGTAGCTAAAGCTCAGAAGTCACCTAGCAAAATGTGAAGAGAAATCTACTATTTGACAACTTTCAGGTGGAGGAACCAGTTAGGAGTTCTAAGAAGGAACAGTCAGAAAAGTAGTAGACAAGAAAAGAGATATTTCCCTAGTTAGTAAAAGGCCACAGATGGAACATAAAACAAATACAAAAGAATTAAGGAACTAAAATT
Source organism: Cheracebus regulus (assembly GCA_963574635.1). Lineage (NCBI taxonomy): Eukaryota > Metazoa > Chordata > Mammalia > Primates > Pitheciidae > Cheracebus > Cheracebus regulus. The sequence continues at coordinate 26,634 of CAUYQU010070926.1, read as the reverse complement.
AAGCCATAGGGCCAGTATCAAACTTCCTCAAAGTCAGACAAGCATATCTTAGGAAACAGATCTTCCTAGGGAAATCATTTCCTCAGAAAAGCAGGCCTTTCCAAAGCCACGTACTATATATTCTTTTGAAAATCACTAGAGTCCAGTAGAAAAACAGACAATGGACATGAACAGGCAATTCACAAAAAGAGAAAGAAAAATAGCACAAATATTTAAAAAATACCCATAGGAGCAAAAGTACAAATTTTAAAAAGCAACAACCACATATTAAAATTACATTACATAATAACATAATTACATTACATAAAAAATATACTACATTTCCTTCAAAGTAGCATATAAAATATTCTGAACAACCATACCACTGAAAAACAACTAAAGTTGCTGGAAAAAATATTTCTGAAACATCTTTTGAACTGCTTTGTTGATGGCACTGGAAAGTCAGTGATGCACAGAAGCTAAAAACAAAATGAAAGCAGGAAACTAGGGAGCTAAGTGGAGCGCTGAAATGGCCTCTCATTCTGGAGACATCTACAGAACACTAGCAACAATATGAAGCTTTCACCTTGTAAGTTGGATGATGAAGCAGAGGGGTTAGAAAATAAAACCTAAGATCTAACAAGAGATCCTATCCCCTCTGTGGGACAGGATCTGTGACCCCACCCTGCTAAATTATACTCAGATCGTAAAGATCAATGAGAAGTATTTACCTGTCAACAGGCACCAGAACTTTTCTGCTCCCAGCTTTGTGGAGGGAGGAAGAGAAGACATTCCCCCCTTGAGAACTGATATCACAAGCCAGATGCTATATGGTGTTACAGCTCACATGGGGCTACAACTCAAGCTGAGAATTTATTTTTAAATGGTTCCCAGTTGGTACAAGTACCTCTAGGCACATGATAAAATAAACACATACTCTCCTCAGAGAAAATGTACTTTCAAGTCAAAAGTCAAAAAATTCCTGTAGACAAAAGTTCAAGAAATATGAATTTCTGGTTACAAAAATCACAAAAGACTAAACAAATAAATAAGGGACCATGAGCTACAGCCAGTAGAATTAGATCCAAAGTGTTGAGATATTGAATTGGCCAGATTCAGACTAAAATAAGTATGTTTCGATATGTTTAAACCAACACTTCTTAACTATTAGGCCAATATTTCATTTGTATAATAAATGTTTTTATATTGCCCCATTATTTTTTTTGGAGACAGAGTCTTGTTCTTTCACCAGGCTGGAGTGCAGTGGCGCGATTTCGGATCACTGCAACCTCCATATCCTGGGTTCAAGTGATTCTCCTGCCTCAGCCTCCCAAGTAGCTGGGATTACAGGTGCGCACCACCATGCCCAGCTAATTTTTTTGTGTTTTTAGTAGAGATAGGGTTTCACCATGTTGGCCAGGATGGTCTCAATCTCTTGACCTCGTGATCCACCCACCTCGGCCTCCCAAAGTGCTGGGATTACAGGTGTGAGCCACTGTGCCCAGCTGTAATGCCCCTATTCTTGTACTGAAATAAATTTAAAGTAATATCTCTATATACACAAAATTTAAATTATCTATATTCCTTAACTGTAATATAAAGAAAAAATTTACAGTAAAGTAATACATACTTCAATTTTAAAATATAGTGGTAAAACTACACAAGAATACAACAAAATATCAATGCTTGTGCTTACCTCTGATAAATAAATTGGCTTTACACCATTCCATACAGGTACAAGAAAATGAAAGAAGAGGTACATGGGGATACTAAGACAAAAATTAGCATGAGTATATACATATACAGAAAGAGGAAGAACATCACCTTGATTGAAGCAGCATAACATGTCAAAGCAAATTAATCAACACGGCAAAAATGAGAAATACAATCCTCTTCAAATGAGCTACATGTTGCGCATAAGTGTGGGAGCCAAATAATTTCCTGTGTTGTCAGATGGCAGATGATAGTGATGATGTGTAGCAGAAAACATACCACATTTATTTTAATTCTACCTCATGCTAAGACATAAATTCAGTGTCACGTATATAAAAAGATCTTAGAGACCAGATCCTTTAATAGGTGATGGGGAATAGGTGATGGATTGGAAAACAAAAACTAATACAAGAGGTTATAAAGAAATTATCTCTGGAAATGGTACCACAGTCAGGCTGTAAAACAACTTCCAACCCAAAAATAAATAATTCTACATGTAATTTTTACAATATAGATATCTTTGTATTACAAAAAAATTATGAACACTGTATAAAGATTCAGTGGGTTTCTGAATATGATAGACTTACTCTTCTGCAGTCTACAGCTATAAAACTGGAAAAGATCCCTATCTCAGTAAGTTGCACCTTTACCCACATTGCATCATCATAAATTGCACTATCCCTCCAGCTCACACCAAAAATCAGTAATGTCCTAATTCCTCTCTTTCCCTCACACTCCATATGCAATCTATCAGCAAATCTTGTTGCATCATTCAAAATATGTTCAGAATCTGACAACTTCTGTCCACATCCACAGCCATGTCCATGGTAACCATGCCATCATCATCTCTCATCTTCCTGTATTATTTTAAGAGCCTCCAAGAGGATCTCTCTGGCCTTTATTCTTGTCTTGCCTAGCTTCCAAACAGCAGCCACAGTGACCTTTGCTAAACAAGATATAGGTCATGTCATGCCCTTTTTCAAAGCCCTTCAATAGCAATCAATCTGCTATAGTTTGAATGTGTCCCCCAAAGTTGGTGTGTTGGAAACTTGATCTTCAATGCAGCAGTACTGGAAGACAGTTATTTTAATTTCTGTATTTTTCTAATACCTTTTAATTCCTTGAAAGTAAATCTCCCTTTATTACTGTTGTAAAATGTTATTATAGCTATTTTCATTTATTTTTAAAGATGAACTTGAAAATCACTTTCTTGCCATCATTATCAATTCTCATTGGTATTTTGATAGGAATTCAAATTATTTTATTCATGTAATACTTGTGATACAGGAAATCCCAGTTTGTAAATCCAAAGTATAGTACTATAAATAGAAATTTCAATTCCCCCAATGAAGATATATAAATCTAGCTGATAAGCCACTACTTTATATGGCTTGATCTAATTTATTTTCATGATCTAAGAACTGAATTAATATCATCATTGGAAATTACTATTTAAGTTTAAAAATATTTTCATTTCAATAGTTTTAGGGGTACAAGTGGCTTTTGGTTACATAAATGAATTGTATATTAGTGAAGCCTGGCTTTTAGTGTACCTGTTGACCAAATAGCATATGTTATGCTCATGGGAAATTATCTCAATGGTAACATTTTAAAACTGTGTTTATAGTCATTTGAATTTCTGGATCAAGTGCAGTGGCTCACACACATAATCTCAGCTACTTGGGAAACTGAGGTGGAAGGATCACTTGAACCCTGGAGTTCGAGATCAGCCCAGGCAATATAGTGAAACTCTGCCTCTTAAAAAAAGAAATTGCACATGACATTTATAGGTACAGGTATATGTGCTATGAATAATCTAACAGTTAAACTGTTAGGAGAAGTAAATAGAAGCAGCAGGTAAATAACACATCATAGATTGAGAAAAATTTCAGAAATACTTGAAGGTGCTGTTTGTTTATTTTATGTATATCTTATGTAGGTAAGCCTGTCTAAACCCTGAGTATTTCTAAATTCACTCACTTTCTTTAATAATAATAACTGTTATAATTATTTTATTTAATATGGAATACTTCATGAATTTGTATATCTTTTTTTTTTTTTTTTTGACATGAAGTCTGGCTCTTGTCACCCAAACTGGAGTGCAGTAGCACCATCTCAGCTCACTGCAACCTCTGCTTCTCAGGTTCAGGACAGTCACATCTGAGAAGTCAGTCAATGTTCTAGAAGAACTCAATTAATGTTCAAAAAGAATGATCTTACAACAGAAAGCAAGACAATAGGTGAAAATGCTGAGAAAAAGACATGAAACTTTAAAGACCAATTTAAAAGCACTAATAGCTGTGTAACCAGATTTCCAGGAGAAAAGGAAAAGAGTAAAGAAGAAATATGTTAACAAATAACAGAAGAAAAATTCTAAACACATGAAGAAATCACTATTTAGTACAGGTGACACTGTTTTTGTAGCAAGGCCTTCCAATGAAGGAAGTGGTTTATTAACTTATATTATAGTATAAGTTCACTGTATTCTTGAAAACCAGTAACAGTATACAGACTGGCTACTCTGTAATCCAGTGCTGTTTCACGTGTAACAGTTATTTTTGCCTACCCTCCCCCCACCATTCAGTGTCTCTACTCATAATGGCACTTTTTCTTCTGGAGTATCCTCTTTCCCCTACCTTTAATCCTTATGGTTTCAATGGGGGTGGGAATTCACCTGACTCCCCAGTATAAAGTGGGCAAATGATTCATGTCTAGCAAATCAGAGTATCACAGAAGAAATAACAGGCTAGATCAATAAAATTAATTCTGAACTTTTGTGAGAATTGCTGGGAGTTCTAGGATTCCCAGCAATAGGATCAGGTACTGAAATCCACATTATTTGAACTAAAATTAATTCCTGGAATTATGAACTATGTGATTCAACAAATTTCTGCCCATATCACCCTCCCATACCAAGCCAAGGGATCTAAAACTTAAGAGTATATCAAAATTACTCAGAGGGTTTGTTGGAAAAAAGAAGAAAAAAAAAACCCGCAATAGCTGAGCTTAACATCCCAAGTTAAGTCTAGGGTGAGGCCTTGGATTGTGCATTTTAAACAAGATTCCATGTGATGCTAATGCTGGTACAAAAATGACAGCGAGAACAACTAAGTAAAGCCACGATAAGTTCATTTGCGTAACTTGCACTTGAAAGATTTATGACCAATATGCCTCCGGTCAGATGATAAACAATAACCCTTTAACAGCACTGGATTTCAGAGTAGCCAGCACAGTGAAAATCAAAACCAAATATCAAATTATCTAGAAAATAATAAAAAGTAACTAGAGCTTCATACTGAAACCTGTGCAAAACAATTAAGTTTTTCCTAAAATAATATTTATGGCCTGAAATCCTTATTACCTATAAAAATAAAGACTGAAGATAAATTAAGCATCAACTTATGAAAGTAGAACAGATATAAAAAAATTAACAAAGATGGCATTATACAAGTGAGAACTAAAAGAAACAAAAAACAGGCAAAATTGCAGATAAAATAAAAGGTAATTATTTGAAAAGGTAAACTCACGAGATGCCTGAATGGGAAAAAAAGAAAATAAAAACATAAAATATTAGGAATTATTAAAATCTAATTGCAGGCCAGGTGTGGTGGCTCACATCTGTAATCCCAGTACCCTGGGAGGCTGAGGTGGGAAGACTGCTTGAGCCCAAGAGTTCAAGAACAGCCTGGGTAACGTAGTTAAACACTGTTTCTACTAAAAAAAAAAAATTTTAGTAGGTTGTGGTGGTATGCACCTGTAATCCAATCTGCTTAGGAGACTGAGGTGGGAGAATCACCTGAGCCCAGGAGGTTGAGGCTGCAGTGAGCTGAGACTGCACCACTGTGCTCCAGCCTAGGCAACCAGAGTGAGAGACTCTGTCTCAAAAATAAATAAATAAAATAAAATTCAATTGCATATGTGGAGGAAATTTAAAGAATAAGAAAATCTTATTTCAATTTTTGGGAGCAAATTAGAAAATCTAATGGAAGTAAATAATTTTTTTAGTAAAATATACCAAATCTGATCTAAAAGGAAACAGAAAACCCTAACAGATATGTGAAAGCTCTGGGCAATTTTTTAAACTACAAAATGTGAAGGGCTTTGATGTTTATAGCTTAGTTCTGTTACCTTTTAAAGTTGTGGGCTCTAAATTATTTTGATCACGCACACTTATCAGTAAGAATATTTTTTGAACACCCACCCCATTATATGTAAATACATACAAATATACATATATTCATTATATATACAAATACATGTATATATGTATATTTGTGTGTATTTATATTCCAGGTATATACTAGTATACATTATAAAACAGAAATAAAAAGTACAAAGTAAATAAATATAAACAAGTTGTAATGTTTTTCCTATGAAAGGAGCAATCTATTTTATTATTTGAGAGGGGACTACTACTTAAATTATTATGTTAAACTATACAGCAACACAGAGAGAGAAAACTCACTAATTCATGAGGCTAGAAGAATCTTAATAAACAATAAATAAAACTCTTCAAGGAAAGTACACAGGAAGTCCTAGTTCATGTATGACTGATAAATATTATGAAACTGAATAAGCACATAATGACTAAAAAGGGTCCCACTCCCCCACAGAAATGTTAAGAATGCTTTACCTTCATAAAATCTATAGATGTAACTCACTTTATCAATATACTAAAGTAGAAAATTACATAATTATGTCAATGGATGATGAAAACACTTTTGATATAATAATCTAGCAGCCATCCATAGTAAAAACTCTGAGTAAAAGAGAAGAAAAAGAAATCAATTTAAACATGATTATTTGCTGAAAAACAACAGCAAACATCAGACTAAATTTGAAATATTAAAGCCATTTTCATTAAATTGGAAGATAGGATGCTTGCTGTCATCAGCATCATTCAATACTGCTTAAGCAAGTTTCAGTGTATTCCTAAGATAAAAGAAAAAAGAAAGAAAAGAGAAAACAATAGGTACAACTCTTGGAGAAGAGACTAAACTTTTCCCTAAATCCACAGCTTTTCTCTACAATAGGCAAGAACCAGTTAAAACTGAAGAAAAAAATTCATTCACAATAGCATCAAAAACTACAATACTTAAAAATAAATATCATAAGGTGTGAAATCTATCATATACGAATATCCTACTGAAGGACTTAAAATAACTTGAACAAATGGTTAAATATGGCTTGTATATTCTTGTAATCCCATTCTCTTCTCTGCCTCTTCAGAGTAAGTACTATCATGAATTTAGAGTTTATCATGTTTTCATATTTTTGCCACACATGTAAGTATCCATAGATAATACATAATATCACTTGATGGTTTTAAAAAAATTAATATAGATGGAGTAATATTTCATCCACTATGTGCAACTTACATTTTTATTCAACATTATAGTGGGGTTTTTAAAAAAGGAGTTATCCTTGAGATGTAGCTCTGATATGTTCACTTTAACTGCCATATCATCCTAAGAATATACTATAATTTAAAAATCCTCATTTATAGATATTTAGGTTGCTTCTAGTTTTTTGTTATTACAAACAATGCTCTAAGTAACATTTTTGTATAATTATCTTTGTGTGAAAATTACCATGACCCACACTGAGAAAACATTTTGAACCCTGAGTACACACACAACTCAAAAGTTGTGTTATTCCTACTATATGCAATGTGCTCTGATGATTTTTATTCTATTTCATTTTTTAAAATTAATAATACTGGTCATAATCCATCAAGTGGATCTCAAAGCCACCAGAGTGTCCCAATCCACAGTTTGGAAAACACTGCCATGAGTAATCTACCCAGAACTGGAGTAATAACGATGTGAACAACCTTCCACCAGCTATTGCCAAACTGCTCTATGAAGTGGTTCTGTCAAGAATCCCATCAGTATTGTGGAACATTCTTCACAATGCTTAGTAGTGTCAGATTTTGAAATTTCTGCTAGTTCAACATGAGTGAAATGATGTCTCATTTACATTAGTAATGCCACACACTTTTTCAGTGAATACTTACCTTTTCTTTAAGAATTACTGTTTATTCATTTCTGTCGGGCTTTTTTTTCTTTTTGATTTGTAGTGCTTTATATATTTTGGATATTAATTATCAATTACATGCATTGCAAGTATCTTTTCCCACTCTATCTAACTTTGTTAATATTATTGGTGCTGGATTGTTTAATGCCAGTTTGGTTATGGCTAGCACCTGTATTTCAGAGAATCTCCTCCTCTGGATGGTTCTGAGTTAGAGTCAACCCAAAGAGAAACTTGTATAAGATTTGGAAGTGAAGAAGTCGTTATTCTTGGACCTGGACAGACTTGGTAGCAGACACAGACCTGCCCAGCAGGTCCCAGCTGTTCTCTCTCTGGTGCTCTGTGCTCAGCTTGTCTTTCCAATTGTTGGCCCTGCCAACCAACAGCAGCCTGCCACTGGTCCACTCAGATGCAGCAGTTTCTATAAGCCTCTCCAGGTACTTCCTCTTCCAGTTCCCTATTCATAGTCAGATGTGCCTGGCTTTTTGGAATTCCCTGCAAGCTCTGATTTGTACCCCCAGCCCAGTGCTTCTGAAGACTGGTTAATGACTATTTCTCTAATCCACTGACTCTTCCACTCCCCTGCAACTTCCACATTTGTATAAGGTCTAAATTCCTAATTACTACAGATAATTTGAGTGGTTTAATCTGTCTGACTGAAACCTTGCCTGAAGTTTAAATTTTAGAGCAGTCAGTTTTACTAATCTTATCCCTTATGGTTTGTGCTTTTTGTATCTTCTTTTTAAAAGATTTTTCCCAAACCTAAGATTACAGGAATATTCTTCTGTATTTCCATCTAATATAGTTGTAAAGTTTTGCCTTATACTTTTATGTCTTTAAAAATGGTATAAGGTAAAGGTCAAATCTTACTTTCTCTACAGATAGAAAATTTTCCCAGGACCATATATATATATATTAAATTTAATATAAATAAAGTAATCCTATTACTCCAACAAAAAGAAACATCTCTTTATGAGAAGAATTCAAGTTGTAGCTGTCGGCCAGGCATTGTAGCTCATGTCTGTAATCACAGCACTTTGAGAGGCCAAAGCAGGCAGAACACTTGAGGTCAGGAGTTTGAGACCAGACTGGGCAACATGGCAAAACCCAGTCTCTAAAAAAAATACAAAAATTAGCTGGGTGTGGTAGTGAAAATGTGTAGTCCCAGCTACTTGGGAGGCTGAGGTGGGAAGATCACCTGAGCTTAGGAGGTGGAGGTTGCAGTGAGCCAAGACTACACCACTGCACTCCGAGTGACCGAGTGACTGAGTGAGACCCTGAAAAAACAAAAGGAAAGGAGAGGAAAAGAGTGGAAAGGACAGGAAGGGAGGGGAGGGGAGGGGAGAGGAGGGGAAAAGGAAAAAGGAAAAAGGAAAAGAGAGGACAGGAAAGATGTAGCTCTTAATCTGTTATTTTAACCAAATTTCAAAAATTAAAATTCCAATGTGCATTTGGAAGAATCTTTACACAAGCTCTTCAAATTTATCAGAAGAGAATTTGACTTGTATATCCTTATTATGTATAATTTTAAAAGTCTAGCTGGAGACTGCTGAAAACTTAGTGATTCCCTTAGATTGTTACTTGGGTTTGGGATACAGAACTAGTATTTCAGTGGAAGGATTTGGTGGTGAAAGTAAGAAAATTTTCTGTTCACCAGTCTTCATCTTGTTCAGCTCTTATTTTTTTCACACAGGAACAGATTGGATGCCATAGCTAGCAGATATAAATCATGATGATTTATGTTTAAATTTAAGAAATTTAAGCATACTTTTAAAAATTCAAAGTGACATTAAAATTTACAAGTGATACTCTAAACAACATCATAATGTTCATTTAAACATCTACAAACTTAATATTGGGGGTAAATTAATTTCCTTTTTAGAAAGGATATCAAATTTCTAAAATACTACCCAATTATCATGATACCTTTGTACTGAAATCATATAATAAATATCTGATCTAATTCCACCAAGGCCACAGTCTAAAGGAAGACAAAGCTAAGTTACTTCTTAAATCAGTTAATTTCTACTTGAACTATTATTAGAATTACTTCTGGAACTTTTTTTCTGTAGGCATTATTTTCCTATTTATTACACTTAGACTAAAACAGCAATCAGAAAATCAACCTAAAATTCTGATTATTTGCCACTTGGCTTCTGACCATTCCAATAAGGCATCTTGGGAGACCTATGCAGTGCCAAATGTAGCTCAGCTCCACACAATGTCTGGCAGAGGGTGATGAGAATGGCACATTGTCTGCCCGGTCTGAACAGAGGTCACAGCAGGGAGAGCATCTGCTAAGATAATGTGAATGAAGGAAACAACTATAATTGCCTCATTAAGAGATCCCTGGCCAAATAATCACAAGAAGAAAGGACTTGGATAACCATCCTAAAATTAGGCTATAATAACGAAACTTGGGATAGAATTAAAAATACAGAAGAATTAAGAAGACTTGGGTATTCTACTGGTTATACTAATTTCCTTAGTCACCATATGGATGATCGAAAATCTGGATGCAATAGTTCAGTTATTCAAGTCAAGCCTTTGCCAGTCATTACTAGGAAGTAGAAGATGCAAATTCACAGCTGTCCAGGATACAAACAAATGTAAAATAAAGGGTTGTGGGGAATTTCTTACAGGGACCAAAATATAGAAACTAAGAAGGGTATCTACTGAACTATAGTTCGGAATTACAATGAAAAACATATAATTAAAAGGCCTAAGGAACATTTTAAAGGAAAAAGACAAAATTTAAAAGAGTAGTCTCAAAAGGCTAAGGAGAAAAATGAATACATTGTCTCTGCCTAATCAATTTACCTTCTTTTACTTTCTACCTCCACTTTTTAAAACTATTTTTTTCCCCAAAAGTCAACATTGTATAATTACAACTAAATCTTCAGTCACTTCATATTACTGTATGTATATATTTTATACAATAGTGTTAATAAATTAAATACTTCATAGTAAAAGCTCAAGTAAATATTTTCCCAATTTAAATTTAAATTAAGTATACAAATGCACACAAGACTAAAATGTACTGATATTGTGACAAACTATTTTTACATTTCCTGATATTTTGAGGGTAAGCTATATGAACTTAATTTGTATTGTGCAGTTAAAATTTATTATTACATAAATAGTACCTTGCAGTAAATTATAATTATTAAACTTTTCTGATTCCAACAAACACAATAAAATTAGCTTGTTATAACCATAAGCCAGGTTTAAAATAAGCAAACTATTTGATGACTTTGATGTTTTGCACCCAAAATGTGCTGGCTAATTTTTCCATTCCATTTACCATTCCGGTCTTTAAACTGCCTTAATCTCCTGCCCTCAGATGTTGACCTTGTAAGAATAGGGGTCATAGGTCAGAATAGACAGACCTCAAAGGATCTGGACTATCAATTCATGCCTGAAAGATTTCTCTGCCACAATAGGAACCTACTAAACAGCAAATTCCTAAATCTAATCACACAAGTATCATGGCGAAACAGTTATTTATTGGAATTTGTTGATCTACATTTTCAAACATCTCTATTATCTAAAAATTATCTTTATTTTTATTTTGGGAACAGAATCTGGGATATAATACACATAAAAACAAAATCATTGACAGAATCTTTAAAGTAAAACAGATATTCTTTAATAAAATTACACCATAAACCTAAACACAGGCTTTCTTTTCTTTTTTTTTCAGGAACGCTATGGAGATTTCAAAAACATAGTACTAGATTTCCCAAGCATAAAGTACCTGGGAAAATGTCAAATTATACAACAGGATAATGAGTTGAATGGGTTATATTGCTGTAGAGGTGGGTGGGAGTGGGGCAGAATTACCACTAGTTAGTTTTCAGCTTACTTGCTCTAAAACTCAAGGAGGGCAATAAATATTTTTCTGTTTAATAAACAAATGTGAATTTAAGCACCTCAATAAGGAAGCCTAACTTTTCTTAACCCCCAAAACAAAACTTTCTGCAAATTTAAAGAATTTGAGGCCACAAAATTATGGCCCTGCAAAAACAGCTTTACTATCACATACCTTCACTTTCTTTTTTAAAAAAGCAAGTTAACTCATGTGAGCTAAGAATAAACCAGACATCATAGCTGGTTTCTCTTTCCATTCACTTTTGTCTTTTTGATAAAAAATGATAAACACACCATGATATACCATTTTAATACTGACTACAAGGAATGTTAAATTTCATAATCAATTTTTAAATCTAAATAAAGACCATCTTAAAAATGATAAATTAACAAATTCTTCTAATATGATCAAACTAAAGAAATTCCTCATGCTTCCAAGCCAAAAGTAGTAACATCAAACATCTTTTTTTTTTTTACAAGTCTATTAGCCTTCTTTCTAAACAAAATATATTACCACTTTAACTCATGTAGAAAATCAAAAAGCTTACTCATACTAAAGTAGTTATAAAAACTAAATATTGAACAAAATGAAATAAAAGCAGTAGAATGTTTGTATTATTTTCTAAGTTATTTTTAAAAACTCAAGTCAACACTGCCTTTTTATGAATAACACTTTTTGGAATATGTGGTTGGGTCAAAAGATGTAGAAGGTTAAGAAGAAAAAGACAGTCACTACTCTAAAAAAATTAAAATTAAAAAAGGAGGTAAAAAGAGAAACCATAAACAGTTAAAAAGTACAAGGCTATATGTATATGCCCAACATATACACTACATATCCATGCACTTTGTGTTCATTAAAGTAATATGCATTTTTATTCACCAACTATTAAGGGAGTAAAAACATTTAAACTATATATAAAAAAGATTTCCAGACCAGTTATTTCAGTCTAAATCCTTTTTACATATTTAACATATTTGTTAAAATAAACTAACATTATATATTAAATTCTGCACTACAGGCTGACATAATTATTTCATATAAAAACAGAAATCAACAGTGGCAAAGAAAATAATTCTACCATCCTCACCCATAATTTCATTATGTTAGACGTCACTCACTTATTTTTCCTTATAGTAAACTGCATTTTAAAAGACAACAAAAGGTCCCAAGTATAGGCTAGTTTTATAGAAGAAATATAACATTCCTTAATTTTTTTTATTAACAATCTTCACTTTACTATAAAGAGAGCTGTATAGTCATTAAATCTCTTTACTCTTAAAGAAAAACTAAATAGAAAAATAAATCTGAAATTATTTCATTTGAAATGTTAAGAAAACTTTCCAAATGTGGAGGATTTAAAATAAAACAACATAATATTTACTACCTATTGAGTAACTAGTCAGTAGTAAGTGGACATTAAATTAAGCAGAATTTTAAGAGAGAATAAAATAATCCCATTTTCTTTTATAAACACTCGACCAATAATTAAAGTGGAATCTTCAAAATCATTTTACATTTTTTCCCACAGGGATTAATTCTTCACAAAACATGGTTCTACCTTACTTACAAATATTAGAATTGAACAGGTAAGTTCTCAAGTAATGAAATCATATTTGTTAAAACATTAATTTCATGTAATAAAAACTTTGAAATTTCAATTTTTAACCTACAATGACAGGAATTAAACTTTCTAATCTAAAAACATTTCAAGAGAAAGGATATTCTTTTTGATAAATGGTATTTGAACAATTCATATTACACACAGGCAGAAATGAACCTCTACGTAGACCTTACACTTTATACGAAAGCTAACACTACATGGATCATTGATGTAAACAGAAAATGGAAAGACTGATAAATTCTCTTCATTCAAATTAAAAACTTTTGTTCAATAAAAAAGATTTAAGAGATTGAAACAGCAAGCCACAGACTGGGAAAAAATATCTGCAAATCAGGTATCTGGGAAAAGACTCTGTATCCACAATATATACAAAGAGCTCTTACAGTGCAATGGTAAGAAAACACACAACCCAGTAAAAAATGGGCAAAAGATATAAACAGTTTGTCAAAGAGTATATGAGAATGACACAAAATACATATAAAGATGCTTAATATCAGTAGCTGTTAGGAGATAAAAATTGAAACCATGATGAGTTATCACTACACACCTAACAGAATGGTTAAAAAAAATTTTTTTTTTGATACAGGGTCTTGCTGTCACTCTGGCAGGAGTGCAGCAGCCTAATCACAGCCCACTGCATCTCTGACCTCTCAGGCTCAAGTGATCCTCCCATCTGAGTCCCCCAAGTAACTGGGACTACAGGCATGCACCACCATGCTCAGCTAGTTTTTTTACTTTTTGCAGTGACAGGGTTTCTCCATGTTGCCCAGGCTGCTCTCAAACTTCTGGGCTCAAGCAGTTAGCTGGCCAAGGCCTCCCAAAGGGCTGGTGTTAAAGGCGTAAGCCACCACATGGGGCCAAAATTTTTAAAAAACTAGCAATACCACGTGCTGGCAAAGATGGATGGCAGTTGGAACTCTAACATACTGGTGGTAAGAATGCAAAAGAAAACAATGGCTCTGGAAAACAATTTGGCAGTTTCTTATAAAGTTAAACGTACATATATGACCTTATTATGCAGCAATCCCACTCTAAAACTGAAAACGAATCTTCACACACCTGTACATAAATGTTTACGGCTGTTCTGTTAATAACTGTCACAACTGGACAAAAGTCCTTTAGTAGATGAATAGGTAAACAGTGTTATACCCATACAATGGAATACTATTCAGCAAAAAAGTGATCTACTGATACACTCAGCAGCTTGGATGAATTTCAAAGACATTATGCTGAGTGAAAAAATACAATTTAAAAAGGTTACATACTATATGAGTCTATTTATATTATTCACAAAAACACAAAACTATAGTGAATGAGAATGGGTCCGTGACTGCCACGGTTATCAGTGGGGGAGGGGTAACCATTAAAGATGGAGTTTTTTGGGAGTAATAAACTGTTCGAATCTAGATTATGGTACTGACTACAGGAATGTATATGTGTGTTAAAATTCATCTAACTGAACACCAAAAGAAAAAAAGTCAATTTTACTATATGACAATTTAAAATTACGTATATATTTATATACAGAAACATATCACTGCTTACTTCCTAATTTAATATAAATTAACTGGAATTCTAGCTTTCTCGTACATCAGCAAACCAAATCAATTATTTAATATCATTATTTTAAATATTTTGTAGGCCATAAGGTCAGTATGAGTATCTTACACCAGTAAGAAAGTACTCAAAAAATGATGAGGACCCATCAAAAGGACACAGCCTAAAGAGGCTCCTACTCGTCAAATATGGAAAATTTGAGCCATAAAATAAAGGTGGTTATAGATTATAACTTTCAGAAAAAAGCTGAAATCCATGGTTCAGACTAATATAATAAATAAATGAAAATTTAAAAGTTTGATGGTGAATGGGATATTTAAATAGTCTTAAAATATCCCCCCACAAAATGCTGATTACAAAAAGAAAAAGAAGCCACTTTAAATATACAAGGTAGGCACATATGTTTGTTGGCCATAACGTTTTTCCTATCTTTTTGTATTCTAAAAATTTTCATAATAAAAAGTCAAAAATAAAATAAAATGAAATAGAAGGAAATAAAAATAATCACAGAAAGTATTAGGGGAAAAAGGGTATAACAGAAATTAATCCAAGAGACTGGGTGCTGTGGTCATGCCTGTAATCCCAGCACTTTGGGAAGCTGAGGCAGGCAAATCCCCCGAGGTCAGAAGTCAGAGACCAGCCTGGCCAACATGGTAAAACCCCATCTCTATTAAAAATACAAAATGAGCCAGGCATAGTGGTGCACTCCTGTAGTCCCAGCTACTCAGGAGGCTGAGGCAGAATTGCTTGAACCTGGGAGGCAGAGGTTGCAGTGAGCCTAGATCACACCATTGCATTCTAGACTGGGAGACAAGAGCAAAACTCCATCTCAAAAAAAAAAAAGAAAAAGAAAAAAAGAAAGAAATTAATCCAAGAGCATGTTCTTTGAAATATATTATTAAGGAAAAATAGCAATAGGAAATAATTAGAGAATGCAGAATAATTTGTAATATTTTAAAGGCTGCTTCATATAATTGTAATAATAATCATAAAATCTGGATCAAAGCACAATTTTATTCTCATTACTAAAACTGTCTCAAGAAATAATCATGAAATAAATCAAGAAAGTTATCAAAGATCTTTGAAGTTTTTCAAACATTTAGGGAGCAAGTCATACCTTGGTAACTGTTTCAACCATCAGCTGACAAAGATCCATTTCTTGCTACTACTCTTATCAAATCTTACTTTCTCAGTGTCAGTTTCTATACAGGAGTCTCTGTGCTTATTGACTATTTTATTGTATGTTATCTCTACATCATTTTGTAAAAACAAGCAGCACATGGAAAACTGGAATTGCTAATCCTAGTGACAAAAATTATGGACATCCTCAGCTTAATACAAAGTTGGAAATCATTAGATATTGTGTGTCAAAGTTTTAATCACAATAAAACACACAGTAAGGGTAAGCAGTTGGAGCAGTTATTCACTTCTGATCGCCACCACCTCGTACTTTGCAAGATCAGTACCCCAGCTACAACAATTCTTGGGCTCCACTGCAACCCACACCCCATGTACTTACTTACTTACCACCTTTTCAATGTCTTCACTCTTTATACAGTTTATATTCTATCATCCATCATTACATTTGCTGCCCTGCATACATCTCCAGTGCCCTTTGTCATTCTCAACTAGGAAAAACCCCAACTCTAGTTAAATCATTTTAATGACTATTTCACAGCTGTAGCCATGAAGTCAACAATGGCTGGAGAAAAAACACAATTGTAATAACTGACTTTAAATTCATGCCCACTATTCTTATGAGGGTCTTTGGCACAGCCTGAAATTCTACCTCTTTTCTATAGTGTTAATTCTTCTATTTTATACTTCTTCTTGTTAAATTTCCAAACCTACCCCGCCCTTCTACCACCACTCTCAGTTGACGACCGTGCTTCAAATTCAAAGGGGGGAAAAACAGCATAAAAAAGAGAAATCTCACCTTATCCTACCTTCATATCTATCTACCACCTGTATCTGTGCTCATGAGTCATGTCTTTCCTCCAGGTTTGTAAGAATGAACCTTCTGTACTCACATGACCAGCTCCCCCAGTTGTGCTTTAAATCTCAATCCTGTCACCCACTCAAGGAAATCACTCCAGTAATTTTTCTCTTTCCTGCATGTTCAATCTTTCCTTTCTACTAGACCATTACTGTGAACATGTAAACATGCTATTATTTCTTCTGTTTAGCTACTGCTTTCTCTCCTCCCATTATAGAAACACTTCTCAAAAAATTGTCTATATTTGCTGTCTCTGCCTCCTCTCTTTTCATTGTGTTGAACACAACCCAAGAAGGCTTTCACCCCCACCAGTCCACTGAGCCTGTTCTTGTCAACCTCAGACCTCAGTAATCATTTCCGTGTTGCTAAGTGGTCAAGTTTCAGTGGTTATCTTACTTGATCATTTCACGATCAGCACCATTTAACAAACCTGATACCTATTCTTGAAATACTTTATTTCCCTGACTTCTGGGAAAATATTCCGTCTTGATTTCCCTTCTATTTCCCGCCTTCTTACTTAGTGCCCTTTGCTGTTCCTCCCTTTTATTGACTCTTAAATGCTAGAAAGCCCCAGGGCTTAGTCCTCTTCTTGCCAATGTATACTCACTGTGATGGAGATCTTATTTCCTCTTGTGGCTATAAATACCATCTTTTTGCTAAATATTGCCAAATTTTTAACTCCAGTGCTGGAACTCCATATAGTGCATCCATCTGCCTAATACATATCTTCACTTGGATACACATTATCTATCTCTAGTTAAATGTCTGAAACTATACTTTTGATTTCCTGCCCTTCTGTAGGTTTCCCCATCTTGATAAATGGTCCCTTCATCTTTCCTGTTCTACAGGCCAAAAAACTCTGGAGTCACTCTGGACTCTTCTCCTCTGATAGTTCACACCTAATCAATCCATCAGTAAATTCTATGGTCTCTTCCTTCAAAACACATCAGAATTTTTCTTCACCACTTGTACTGCTACTACCCTTATCCAAACTCCCCGTCTCTTTTCTGTATTATTGGAACTGTCTCTTTAGTGGTCATTCAGCTTCTGTCCTTGCCTCTCCACACTGTGTTGTCATCACAGCTGCCAGAATAATACTTTGAGTATATCAGATCATGTTATTTTTCGAACTAAAATTTCCCGATGATTTCCTATTTTCTCCAGAATTAAAGTCCTTACAATGGTTGACAAGATCCAATATGAAAAAATGTCCTGCTATCTTACTCTTCAAATTTCAGCCTCCATTATTCTCCCTCTCATACTGATTCCAACCCAGAATTGAAATGTAAAACATGCTAGACCTACACTGTTAAAGATTTTATCTAAAAGACATGGAAAAATAAAGGGCTGTTTTATTTTATTTTACTTTGCTTTACTTGTACATATTTAAGTATGTAGGCAGGCATTATCTCTATGGGAGCAGAAAATCACTTTAATAGCTAAGTGTATCACTAAACTTCCACACATATTCATAGACTTTCTTTTGTACAAAATGAACTCCTGAAAATGTCAATGAAAATGGAATTTATTGTCTCCCTGGATGGCTTTTCAAACCAATAGGAAAATACGGAATATGCAACAGAGATAACTGGTTACCAGTTTGGAGAGAAAAGAAAAGCTAGGTTTTTACAGTCCTTTCTTCAAAAACAAATTTGATTACAAAGAGAAGAGATATTTAAATGTAAAATATAAATTAACCAAAATAATATTAAAAATGTAAATGAATACAGTATGTTTTTAATTCTGTAGTTTGGAAAATGAGATAGCAATCAAAGTCAGATAACATCAAGGACAGAGTCACACACTTGTCTGTATAAAAATCCAAAACTTCAAAATACTATTTTTAAAAACTACTATCATAAAAGCTAAAATATATTTTACAAGCTAAAAAAAAGTCTTATTTTTTATTTGAGACAAAAGATTCATATCCTAAAGATGTCAAGAGAACTTGGAAATCAGTAATAACAAATGAACATCTCAATAGAAAATGATCAATGGACAAGAAATATGCAATCCTTAGAAGAAAAAAATAAAAATAAAAACATAAAAAATATATTCAAATAATGTGAAAAACAATGAGCTGCATCTCTAACCGATGTAACTGAAACAGCTTTAAAAAAAACACCAACATTCAGTGAACTGTCTCACTTTCGGAGGTATTATATACTGGCCTGCTAATCATTTCTGGAGAGTAGTTGAGAAATACATATACAAATTTTTTAAATACCTATTTTTTTGATCCAGACTGTTCACTATTTAGTATTTACCGGAAAGATATCATCAGACAACTTTTCAAAAAATGTACGTATAAGAATTTCCACAGTGGTGTTAACAGATCAATTCAAAATATAAGAGATAGCCTAATTATCCATTAACATACTATTCTTTAAATTATATTTTAGTACATTCACGTAGTGAAAATTAATGAAGTAATAACAACTGACATGAAATATTCTATAATATAGTATCAAGTAAAAAAAAATTACAAGTTTTAAAATACCATTTATATTATGATTCCCACCTCTAATTAGGATTTCAAGTGACTTTTTCCTCTTTATAGATTTTTATATTATTTGGACTTTCTATATGTGAGCTGTCTTTTAAAAACATCCAAACATTAAATACATTTTTATTTGAAAAAAGAGGTGAGGTGTTGGCAAATTCTGGCTATAAAGAGGCAGCTACGGCCGGGTGCAGTGGCTCACACCTGTAATCCCAGCACTTTGGGAGGCCAAAGTGGGCAGATCATGCGGTCAAGAGATTGAGACCATCCTGGTCAACATGGTGAAACCCTGCCTCTATTAAAAATGCAAAAATTAGTCGGCACAGTGGTGGGCGCCTGTAGTCCCAGCTGCTCAGGAGGCTAAGGCAGGAGCATCGCTTGAACCTGGGAGGCGGAGGTTGCAGTAAGCTGCATCACTGTACTCCAGCCTGGCGACAGAGTGAGACTCCATCTCAAAGGAAAAAAAAAGAGGCACCTCTGTTGGGAACTTCAACTCCTCAACTGTGGTCTCAGAACAGTCTGATGGAAAAGGTGGTCAAGGAACTATTCAGTGCTTAATGCTGAATGCGCAGTTCAGTACATTCTGCAGGTAATTAAAACTGCAAGATAGCCTATGTTCCTGAAGTTTAATATATTCTATATGATGGTGGTTTCCTTTGGCTAGATGATATAAAATCCAGTAAGACGAAAAAATTTTCAGAAATCCTTTCCAAATACAATAGACCATAAATTAACAAGGCAAAAATGATTACCTATCTCCCTTTGGTTTTCTTTTCTGTAGAGTCTTCCCTTTAGGTCTTCTTTCACTTCCTGAACAGGGGCTCCCACCAGGTCCTGTTACCCGTATTGATTCAAGGCCTTTGGAAGATTTTTTAAATGTGAATTCCACTGGTTCTCCTTCTTTTAGGCTTCTAAATCCCTCCATGAATAGTTTGCTCTGTAAAGAGCAGAAGAGGCAGGGGGAGAGAAAGAGAGATCATGATTAACATTGTTTTATAAATTATCTCTGTAATTTTAACAAAGAAAGATACTCTGTTATGCATTACAAAAGTATAAAGTCTTTAAGTTCAGTGAAACATATGCCATTTTAAAGTCTACTTTTGCAATACTGGCAGTGAAAAAAAAAATTTTTTTAAGGCAATTTGGTAGTACTTAGAAATATTTAAATGTATATATTCTTTGTCCCAGCAATTCCACTTTAATGATTCTACTACAGACATACACAAAGGCTCAAAAAGACACCACAGCATTGACTGGTAAAAAAATTACATCTATCTGAATGTCTATCAGTGGGAAACTGATTAAATAATTAGTATAATAGCTCCATATAACATTATAAAGCCATTAGGAGAAGTTTTATTAGTTCTACATGTTCTGACGTGGAAAGATAAGTACGTAATATTGTTGAGTTAAAAAAAAAGAAGAGTTAAAGAATTCTGTGTCTACCATAATGCTATCTATATAAAATTTTAATTTTATTTATTTTTGATACAGGAACTCGCTACGTTGCCCAAGCTGGACTCGAACTTCTGGGATTCTCTTGCCTCAGCCTTCTGAGTAGCTGAGATAACAGGCACATGTAGAGTCCAGCTAAAGTTTTTGAAAGATATATGTTTATTATGTAGGATGTGGTCTGAAACAACAGACACTAAAGAGTCGTTTTCTCCAGTCCTGTTCTAGAAAGATAGCAAAGTTTTCTGGTATATACATTACTGCATAGTTTGAGTTTTTTATAATATGAAAGGCAATCAGTTTTCATATATGAAAGACAGCTGATTTTTTTGCAAAAATAAAAATGTTCACCAATTACAAAATTGTTAATTTTGGTTTCAAATATTATTTGGCTCTTTCAATCCTACTCTCTTTATCAAAGTCAATGTGCCAATTCAAAATAAACTAAAAATAATTAAATCAGTAGTTTTATCTATTTTTTCAAACCCATCCGTGTATATTTTACAGACCTAATTTGGAATATCATGTAGTTTTTAAAGACTCTTCTGAATTGGTATGGCAATAGAAATAAAACATATGATGGTAGAAATCCTTAGTTCAAGTCCAGTTCTTTAAGTAAACTGTTTTATTGCTTTGAATGAGCCATTTACTATCTTTTCTGTTTATTTATAAATTCAAAAGATTTGAGTTCTGAATAACAACAAGACCATGAGAAAAAGGTTTCGTGGTCAAATAAGTTTGTAAAACACTGTATGTTGTTTCTCTGTGAGAGAATTATATTAGCATATTAAAGTTTCAGAAATGTTCTCGCCTCCCCAACTCCCACGAAACTAAAAATCTTGTTTAACTGTGTTTAATCCAGCAGTTTCCTGACTTAACTGATCCTAGAGCCCCTTCTTTAAGTATAGATGATGAACATACTTAGAGAAACACTGGAGTAAAAAATCTTCACTCCTCCAAGTCCATGATTCTAAAGCAGCTAAATAATTACATGTAACCAAATTATTACATACAACAAACAAAAACTTCAAATTTTCATTGAAAAAGGAGACTATTCATTGTGAAAGCAAGACAGCCCATGAAAACAGGGTTATTAACCTGCTTCTAGTGCAGGTCACCTGACATAGTGAAATCCTTCATGTGGAAATCTGCAATTTGGCAGCACCTTTTCTGCTATCTGATGAAATGTAGGGGGAAGAAATCACAACTGCCTACACTCTTTAAAATAACAAAGTATTATTATTAAAGCTATTTTAACATTTCTAAAGCATGTTCTCATTTTTTTCTAAGATTTCTCCTAATGATAGTGATTTTGCTTTCATTTCCTTTTTCTCTCTCCACTCAAGAAAGTAGAGATTATTTCTCTTTTATGGATGAAATGGAGCACAGTTCAACTACTGAAATTATGAGAAAAAAGAAACAGTATTTTTTATTAGAGCTATAATATGTTTATATGTTTTGTTTCAGTAACAAAAACTCTATCACTGGGCTGGGCAAGGTGGCTCACGCCTGTAATCCCAGCACTTTGGGAGGCCGAGGTGGCTGGATCACCTGAGGTCAGGAGTTTGAGACCCGCCTGGCCAACATGGTGAAACCCAGTCTCTACCTAAAAAGCACAAAAAAATTAGCCAGGCATGGTGGCGCTCGCCTGTAATCCCAGCTACTTGAGAGGCTGAGGCAGAAGAATCAGCTGAACCTGGGAGGCGGAGGTTGCAGGAAGGTGGAGGTTGCAGTGAACCCAGATTGTGTCACTGCACTCCGCTTGGGCGACAAAGCCAGACCCCCTCTCAAAACAAACAAACAAAAACTCTATCACTTATCTCCTCATAGTTCTTAGTACACTTTCCTAGGAGTCAGTGCATAGCTCCTAGTGTATCCAAATTAAGCTGGTGTACTTTCACTTAATTTGATCTAATTTTCCATTATTACAATTTTTGATAGGTATCTTATAAGTGAACTGCTTTTCCAAATCTGAAGTAAAATTCTGGCTCTTAAAAACCAATAAATTCTAGCTATTCTTCATAATATTCTGAAAGAATACTTTAAAAAGTTCTATCATATGTGTCCCTACAAAAATTAGTACATAAGGCAATTTAGATTCATAATACTTGGCAAAAAATAATAAACATCTATAAAAACTCTAACGACTTTGCAAGAAAAAGACAAGAATTTACAGAGAATACTCTGTCTTTGCTATTATACCAAAATAGCTGCTAAATAGGCGGGAAAGACAGTTGAAATTAAGCAATTAGCTCACTATATTTGTTCCCCGAATATCAACTTCTCCCCTTAACTTGCCAATTTTTATTAAAGGTTTCTCCATTTTTCCAATTACACTGGATCCAATGCTTAGTTTTTACCCAAACCGTCTCTTGAATCTTGTTTATTCTTGCTTCCTATCTATTCTCTTTCATCTGCCCCATCCACTTCATTGGATTGCTATCACCCTATTTCAGGTCTTAACTATTGTTTGGGATTCAGAAAACAATTCACCAGCAATGAAAACTTTAGAAGCAAAAGCTTTTATCTGTCCTTCTCCAGTCTTCCTGTTTCTCAGTCTCATTTCCCCCCAAGACTAGCCATAGAAACTGGAATCCCTCTTCCCCAAGGTTGGTTACAGAAACCAGAACCCCTTTTCCCCAAAGCCACCATAAAACCTAAAAATACTGCTCTAATTCCACCCCCACCCCAACCTTTCTGTGCAAAAACTGACCTACCTTGTTTGATTCTAGGGCAATTAAGACCTCCAATCAGAGAAGGTCCTGCCCATACCCAGAAGGCAGGAATGCATGCTCAGAGAGGCCAAGAAAAATCTAGACAGACAGGCCTTGCTGGGTTTCCCTACTCAGTCTATTGGCATTAGATCATACATAATCTTTTTGTCCAATTATATTTCCACACAGCTGTCTGCACTTTGTTCAACATATGCCTACAAATGGACAATTTCCCCTGTATTTTTGGATCTTCATTCTGAAGGCTCCTGTGTCATGGTAAAACTATAATCAAATAAACTTGTAAGCCTTTTCTCCTATTAATCTGTCTCTTGTCAGTAATTTTTAGTGAAACTTCAGAGGCCAAAGGAAAGTTTGCAGTATCTTCTACCAGGATAAATGTAATAGTTTCTTCATTGGCATCTCAGCATCACAACTGCTCCTTACTCTACAGCAACTTCCATACCTGTGCATAGCATGTCTCAATAAATCTTAGCCTGTTAAGTGTCTTGTCTCAAAAATCTATAATTCTGCACTTAGGTTATAGGTGAGATCCTTCATAATCTTACCTTACTTACATTTTCCACTTCCTTTCCCATTACTTTAAAACACAATCCCTCCATTAGTAAAACTGTATGACTTATATTTCTCTGAGTATTTTCTCATTTCTGTATTCCATCTTATTCTGGTAGGAGAGGTACTCTCCTAGTCATGGCTGTCTATTAAAATCTTACTTAATAAGACCTCAACAGCACGGCAACAAAACAAAAAATAGACAAAAAAGACCTAAACTAAAACGCCTCCTTCACAGCAAAATAAATAATCAACAGAGTGAACAGACACCCTGTGGAATGGGAGAAAATATTTGTAAATTAGTTATCTGACAGATGATTAATATCCAGAATATACAAGGAACTGAAACAACTTGACAACAAAAAATAGTGAGCAAAGACCATGAATAGACATTTTTCAAGAGAATACATACAAATGGCCAACAGGTGTGTGAAAAATGCTCAACATCACATCACTTATCATCAGAAAACCACAATGAAGTATCATCTTGCCGCAGTCAGAATGGCTATTATTAAAAAGATGTTGGCAAGGATATGGGAAAAAGAGAACTCTTATACAAGAGAACTCTACCAACTTTTTGCATTCCTGTTGGTAGGAATGCAAATTAGTACAACCTTTATAGAAACAGCATGAAGATTTACCAAAGAACTAAAAATAGAATTACTGTTTGATTTAGCAATACAACTACTGGGTATCTACTCAAAGGAAAAGAAATCAATACATCAAAAATAACCACACTTGTATGTTTTGCACAGCACTATTCACAATAGCAAAGACATAGAATCAACCTAAGTATCTATCAATGGATGAGTGGATAAAGAAAACGTGGTATATATACACAATGGATATTACTCTACCACAAAAAAGAACAAAATCATGTCTTCTGCAGCAACATGAATGGACTGGAGATCATTATCTTAAGTGAAACAAGCCAGGCACAGAAAGTCAAACATCACATGTTCTCACTCATAAGTGGCTGCTAAAAAATTTGTACACATGTCAAGGTTACCAGGGCTCAAGCAATGAGCAGCTACCCACGATTATGCCACTGCACTTCAGCTTGGGCAACAAAGCAAGACCCACTGTCGAGGAAAAAGAAAAAAAAAAGAATATCAGAAATAAGGAGTCAACTGAAAACAGTCCAAATGCTATCGTTTATTTGCCAAATATATTTACCCGGGGCTTCAGATATTAATGGGATACTTATCTCTCTTGACACAGGCTTTTTCTCTCTAACTAGACTGGGAAGTGGCTACAGTTTAATAACTTATTCTCCTTAGAAATAAGACTAATTTTTTTCTCTAGGAGGCATAAACTGACTTCCAGTTCAAGATGGCAGGTTGAACAGACAAGTGAGGTGCCTCACGTTACTCTTTAAAAGCCATCAAAATGACAAACTAGTAGAAAGAAAGAAATTCACAATAAAGAAGAGAAGGAGAGGGGTGTATCAGCAGAAAACCAAATTCAATAAATTTCTACAAGTTTGAGTGCTGACTGATAACTGAGTTGAAGGACCCACACCCAAGAAAACTAACAGAAGGAGCTACAGCCAAAATAGGAACCAAGATTCCTAACAGAACCCTGAGAAACTCTGCATATATACATGTATGATGAAGGGCAAGAACGAGCAATGGGCTTGAAAACAGGGAGGTTAATGGAAGGTTTGTGTAAGGACCAGGTTCCCATTCCTACCTACACATGTAAAAACTGGCAAACATTGCCTCAAGGTAAACAATATGAGGCCCTTCATTAAAGAGACTAAAGGAAATATTCAGGCTCTTCTCTAAAGAGGCTGAAGGAAATATCCAGGCAAGTGGTAGAATGTTGAATCCTGTGCATATACCCCATTCGTTCTGACAATTAGAAGACAACTGGTGTAAAAACTGGCTCTCTACCCACTGGACCTTAAATCATTCCTATCCCTCATTCTTATCCCTCATTCATGTATCCGAAGGGTCAACCAAGAATCATAAAACATGAAACATAATTAATAAAGACCAAGATAAATGAAAGAACAAAAGAAACTTTATATGTCATCTACTTAATACATTTGGAGACATCTGAGACAATATAGCATCAATAAAACAATATTTTAAACAACCAGAGAATTCAAAAAACACTCTTCAGAAAATTTTGAAATGACTATTAAAATTAAGTGGCTTAGAAGTAAAAGATTAGAAAATGGAAGGGGATGGGAAGGAAGGAAGGGAGGGAGGGAGGAAGACACATGAGACAAAAACGAAAACAAACAAGAAATACAGAGGATGAATCCAAAAAGACAAATATTTAACTTTAACTTGATTTTCAGGGGGAGAATACATAAAATAGAGATAGAGAAAGAAAAATTATGAAATGAGTAATATGAAGGAGCGGTCTATACCACGTAGAGGCATTATAGAAGAAGCTTTACACATGAGGTACATTTTTGAGTGCATGGAGAGAGTGAAATTCTTTTTTTTTTTTATTTTTTTTATTTTTTTTTTATTTTTATTTTTTTTTAGAATAAAAAGAATGAAAGAGAGAAAGGAAGAGGAAGAGATTTTAGAAAAAGAGAGAAAAGGAGAAAGTAAGAAACAGCAAAAGAAAGAAAAAATGAAAGAGAAAGAGGAAGAGATTTTAGAAAAA